>CABHPH010146916.1:0-15003 GCA_902168325.1 Peromyscus nudipes | reverse complement strand
AACCTGTGACCAGGAAAGTCACAGGCTCCAGTGGAGAAAGACTGCCATCGCTTAGTTAAAGGACACACTGGTTAAGGTGTTTCCCTGCGTTTGTATTTACAATCCTAGATTATTACTTCAGTCTGTGTCCATTTGGATACATTTCTGTTTCTCATTTTTTCATCTTTTTTCTCACTTGTATTTTGCAGTTGGAGACATACCCACACACTCCCCAAGACTTGCCAACAGCCATGGTCCAAAGATGGAGTCAAGCAACCTCATCTTGGAGAGTTCAGCTGCTCCCTATTGCAAAATCCCCTCATGGAGGGGTTCCCCAGAGTGAACATTGGTGGAACCATGCCTCAGTTTATCTTAGGGACTTTAGGAGGAGGGGTAGACATTGTTTATGTCTCCCTCAAGAAAAACTTTTTGCAACAACTCCCATACATAAATGGACTTAAAGATATCCATAAAGAATATTCCAGGGCTGCAAAGAGAGCTCTTGCAGAGGACCTGAGTTCAATTCCCAGCACCCACCTATCTATAGCTCTTGATCCAAGAAATCAGGTGTTCTCCTCTGATTTCTGTGGGTACCAGGTACATACCAGGTACACAAGTCAATGATCCATACAAAATATAAAATTTAAAAAAAGAAGAATATTCTATCCAACAGCTTCAGGATACATACTTTTCTCATCAACCCAGAGAACTTTCTCCAAAATAGATCATATTTTAGGCCATAAAAGGAGTCTCCACAAATACAAAATATTTAAATAACTTTCATGTCTCTTATATCATTGTAAAATAAAACTAGAACGCAATCATCAAGAAACAATGAAGACTGTACCAGTACATAAAAATGGAACAATACACTCTTGGATACTCAGTGGTCCTGTTATTGGTGGTTTTAGGGTTAAAGCCTCGTCCCTGGAAGCACAAGGTTCAACTACCCATCCTGTCACCCATATATGTCAATTATGGGGACATATAATAGTTGAAAGATTTCTTCTAGATAGAAGAACAAATGCAGACATCCAGTGACCCCTCTCCTTAGATGGTATTTATACACTGACATAAGGTTTGGGTTTAAATAGAGAGCAAGAACTATGAAGTCCTATCGAAGGGTGGCCCCACCCATTCCTGACCCTCAGTGTCTGTGCGGCAGTCTGTCCTGCAAGGCATTTGACCAGCTGTCAGAACTGTGCAAAGGCTCTTCCTGGGAGACAGACTGCACTTCCATCTGGCACGAGGCTCCAGCCTTTTCCTGCCCCAGCATGAGGTTCCTGAGGAAATTCCTGTTCTTTGGGGTCTGTTGTCTCAACAATCTGGTAATTGAAGTATGGGACCTGTCCTATTTTTAGAATCGCTTTGCCAGGATAAGTTACAGTCCTTTCTATTTTCAGACCTAGATCTTGAGGGATTTGATGTGAGGATTCCTGAGATATGCCTGTGCTGGAATCAAACAGTGTAAAGAGATGCAAGGAGGGGCCAAGGCGGGGACTCTTGGTTAGCGGCAGGCAGCCATGCAGGAGAACCATTTCTTCAGGACCTCTTGGCTTTAGTTCTTTGTTGCTATTGTTATTAGGTTTTGTTTTGGTTTGTTTTTTTGAAGACTGGATGCCATTAAAAATTCCTAGCTTATCTGTAACTCACTTTGCAGACCAGGCTGGCTTTGAACTCATAGAGTTCCACCTGTCTGTACCTTCCAAGAACTGGGATTAAAGGAGTGAGCCACCATGCTCAGCTTTGGCTGGCACAACTGACTCCATTTTTGTTGGCATCAAGGCAGCGTCTCTCTATGAAATGGAGGCTGGACCCAAGCTTGAGCTCTTCCTTCGTTAGCCTCGTTAGTGACAGAGCGAAAGCAAGCACCATGTGCCAGTGGGATTCTATTTTGATTCTAAAAATATCCTCTCTTTTCTCTGAACAAATTTCCCTGAAGACATCAATTAATGTGGTGGTCCAATGTTGACTGTCAGTTGTCACTGGGGAATGAGATCTGACCCCATGCCGGAAGGGTGGTGGATGTCAAGAAGTAAATAAATCCTTTATGGCCAATTGTAATTAATTTAAGAGGTATAGGAGTGACTCTAAGGCCAGACTTACATGGAATCCATTCTTGAACTTAATTCTGTCTGTCCTTAGGGCTGGAGAGGTGGCTTATTTGGGAAGAACTCTGGTCTCTTCCAGCGGACCCAGGTTCAGTTCCCAGCACCCTCATGGCACTATCAGATAGTGACTAGCTGAAAGGTTAGTGACCTAAAACCCTCAAGGGAGCTGAGAAACAGGAAGATTGATAAGCTGATAACATCTGCAGGCGGCTCCTGACAAGAAGGTCAGTATACCAACCTCATTGGTCTTTACAGCTTTGAGATTGCAGAGAAGCTAGTCTGCCAAAGAATCTTCCACCACCCAAGTTCCCTTTTTCTGCCCTCTAAAGACAGTCTCCGCTCCTATGAGCAACTGCTGGCCTCCATTGTTCTGACAAGGGACAATCAGCTTCTGCAGAGGCCTATCTCCTCTTTCTTTTATTTTCAGGCTGCCTCCATCAGTTCCAATCCACCATTGTTTGTAACTCTCGGTCCCAAGAGATGTGATGCCCTATTCTGGCCTCTATGGGCACCAGTTATGGTGTACAGACAGAATCAGCAAAACACCCATACACACAAAATAAAAATAAATAAAAATTTAATATGTCTGTCCTGTGGGTGTGGTCTAATCTCTCAAAAGTACTGCTTAAGTTCTTTTGTTAGACATTATGTTTCACCGGGCATGGTGAATGCTTTTAATCCCAGCACTTGGGAGGCAGAGGCAGGTGGGTCTCTGAGAGTTTGAGGCCAGCCTAGTCTACAGAGTGAGTTCCACGACAGCCAGAGCTACACAGAGAAACCCTGTCTTGAAAAAAACCAAAAATGGCTGGGTGGTGGCGGCGGCGCCGCACGCCTTTAATCCCAGCACTCGGGAGGCAGAGGCAGGCGGATCTCTGTGAGTTCGAAGCTAGCCTGGTCTACAAAGCGAGTTCCAGGAAAAGCACAAAGCTGCACAGAGAAACCCTGCCTCGAAAAACCAAAACCAAAACCAAAACCAAAAAAAACCAAAAAAAAAAGAAAGAAAGAAAGAAAGAAAGAAAAAAACCAAAAAACAAAACGAATAAACAAACAAACAAAGTTACATTTCTAGCTGTGTGTGTGACAGCACATGACTTTCATGTTGGTTTTAGTAATAAGTGGTGCTGTTACCATGTGAGAAAGGTCACGACAAAACCCAGTATCAGAGCTTTATTAGGAGGAGGTGGGTGACAGAAGAGAACGAGCCATGCCTGTTGGAAAGACACCTGAGGAGAAGGGAGAGAGGGGGAGGTGGAGAGAGCAGAAGAGAAGGGAGGAGTCTGTGACTGGCTTTTTAAGGATTCCCCAGCACATGCGCATGTGGGTTTACGGAGCTATGCCACACATGGGCAGATTGCGAGACCACGCTGTGTGCATTGCGCAATCACAAAGCACACACATTACATAGGACGTAAGACCCCTTGCTTGGCTACTGAACTGCGCATGTGCGGTCACCTAGCTGGAGGAGTGACCGGAACCCTAACATTTAATCCCAGCACCAGTTTCCTGCGGGAGAGAGGCTGCCCCTTTCTCTGTGCACTGATAATCACAGTTCTGTCTATTGAAGGTCAGAGTCCTGTCTCTTTCTGCCTTCTGTCTCTTTATACTGCCTCAGAAATCTAACACCTGCGGGCAGGGGTGTGTGTGTGTGTGTGTGTGTGTGTGTGTGTGTGTGTGTGTGTATAATCGTTAGGAACATAAGTGAAACCATTTTGTGTGACTTGGGATAATGAAATGCCTGTAAGATAGGAGCTTGCCACAAGGCCGCTCTGATGCCCCAGGGGCAAGCTCTGATGTGTTAATGGACCCTCCACAAGGCAGCTCAGTTATGAGCCAAGCCCAAGACAGCCATTGATATGCTAATGAGCTAACCCTAAGATGAGACTGATATGCTAGTGAGCTAGTCCTAAGCTGTGAACCCTGATAATGCGAAGCTCCTGCACAATGAATCAAACAAAAATAGAGTCTTTAGAAGTGGCCCCTGGATCCCAATGCTGTGCTCCTGAGACATGGCTCCTTGAGCCTCTGTGCTGACGCCCTTCAGGAAGAGGACTTTGAGACTGGCCTCTGCATGTGGCCCTGGCTTCAATGACTATTGAACTGCTGGCACTGTTGATGAGCTCACACATGCCCACCTGTCAGTGCTAGCCACTGGCTGATCTTCTGGGACCTTCTGGATCTCCACCAGTGCCATGCTCATGGCCTGCCACAGCTGAAGGACTTCATGGTGGACATGGGTTGAGCCCATAAAGCTCCCGAAGAATCCTCACCAGAAAAGATTCCCCAGTAAAGTCCTGCAGTAGTGTTTTCTTCTTGACTGCCTGTTCCCCACTGATGAGATGTCTGCTTAACTTTATTATATCAGCATGGTGTTTGTCTTAGTGTTTTATTGCTGTGAATTGACACCATAACCAAGACAATTCTTATACAGGAAAGCGTTATACAGTTAACTGGGGGCTTGTCTGCTTGTCTACAGTTTCAGAGGGCTAGTCCACTATTCTCATGGTAGGGAGGATGGTGGCATGCAGGGAGGCATGGTCCTGGAGTGGCCGCTGAGAATTTTACATCCTGATCTTCAGGGAGAGAGAGAGAGAGAGAGAGAGAGAGAGAGAGAGAGAGAGAGAGACCTCAAAGTCACTGCAGTGACACATCTCCTCTAACAAGGCAACATCTCCTAATCTTTCCCAACAGTCTACCAACTGGGAACAAAGTTATTAAAATATATAAGACTACTGGGGGACTGGAGAGATGGCCCAGAGGTTAATGGTGCACCCAAAGTCCAATGTCCCTGAAGACCACCAAGAGACCAATCCAAATGCAAAAGCAAAGAGTATTTAATTCATGAGTTCAAACCCGGGCCCCTCATTCATCCGTTGCAGCAGTGGAGTGAGCAGGACCCCAAGCAGGATCAGGACAGGATTCTTATAGTGGTTAGGGTCGGGGTGGGGGGTTCTAGGGGAATTCCAACTCTATATAGTCAAAAGCTCGGGATCGGTGCTTACTTCAGGTTGGAGACGCTTGGTTTGAAGTGATTGGAGAGTTGCAGATGCAAGGAAATTGCCATATCCTCTAGCAGTTTATGTTCTCAAATCTATATCACCAGCAGACCCATTTCCTCTGAATATTAGACATCGCATGTTTATCTGCAGGAAACTCATTCCCTCTGACAGCTATGGTATACAATCTATAACAGCAGAAAACATCTCACAGGACCTTTCTGGAGCTTTGTTTATCATTCTAGTTAAGTTATATCTTTTAGGTTATGGCAGGAAATGTCTGGAATGTTTTTTGTGTAGCTCCTAATTGTCTGGGTATAGGGGTGGAGGGCATCACATCCTCTGGTGGGTTGTTTTTTGTTTTTTGTTTTTTTTTTTTTAAGAATAATTTGTCCAAGGGCCTGCTGCCTTCTCTAAGATGGCTGCAACCATCTGTAATGAGATCTGGTGCCCTCTTCTGGCTTGCAGGCAGAACACTTTGTACACAATAAATAAATAAATCTTAAAAAAAAAAAAAAAAAAAAGGCCAGGCAGTGGTGATGCATGCCTAATCCCAGCACTTGGGAGGGGCAGAGGCAGGTGGATCCCTGTGAGTTCAAGGCCAGCCTGGTCTACAGAGCTAGTTCCTGGACAGCTAGGGCTGTTATACAGAGAAACCCTATCTCAAAAACAAAAACAAAAACAAAAAAAGACTATGGGGACATATTTATTCAAACTCCTTCGGTATTATAAGGAATATTTGTGTGAATGAACTGAACATATTCAAAGACAAATGTTGTGTGGACATCCTGACTGCCAAGTGTCCCAAAGCTCATTGGCTAGGTTCTTTACAATAATACATTAGGAACACATAAGCACAGGTGTATTATGGGATTTGTTAGACTAACTTACAGGCTGTGGTCCAGCTAATCCAACAATGGCTGCTGATGAACGAAATGTCCAAGAATCCAGTAGCTGTTCAGTCCATGATGCTGGATGTCTCAGCTGGCCTTCAGTATACTCTGGAACCCCACTGAAGGAATGGATTTGAGGGCAAAAGCAAGCAGGTAAAAAGAGAGGCTTCCTTCTTCCATGTTCTTTATATAGGCTGCCAATAGAAGGTGTGGTCCAGATTAGAGGTGGGTCTTCCCACTTCAAATGATTTAGTTAAGAAAAAAATTCCTCGACGATGTGCCCACACATTTTGAGATTTCAGTTAATTCTAGATGTAGTCAAGTTGATAGCCAAAATAACCATCACAACCTGACTCCATTTTAAGATTAAAAGTCATCTTGTTACAAAGTCAAAATATGTTCATTCCTGTTTTCTGTAAAGCTTGTATTTGAACAGATCTTGACCCATTTTCTGGAATTTGACATGTTCCCCACCCTATACCCTGACCTCTACCCTGAGGATAAGGTGTTCTGCCAAATACTTTTGAAAAGTTCAGCCAGGTTCCTACATAACCAAAATTCAACTGGAAATCCTCCAACCCTTGAAAACCCCCCTAGTCTTGCAAGTTTTGGGGCTATATAAACCCCACTATCACCTATGTTCTATGCTATTTTCTCAGACCCCCACTTTAGAGAGATAGTCCTGCCTGATGGAAAGTAAAGCTTGTATAATTTGACCAAAGAATTTGGGCAGTGGTCTTTACTCTCATTTGTTGGGATTAGCACCATTAAATATTCTAGTTTGGAGGATGCCATAGTTTGGAGGACGCCAGCTCCGTAAAGTTTTCTCCTAAGCTTTGCATCTTAGAAGCTCTCCTTGTTACTTAGTGTTTGTCAACTTGACATAAGCCCAGGCCATCTGGCAAGAGGGACCCTCAATTGAGAAAATGGGCTCAGCTGGGAAGATGGCTCATCTTTAACGCCTAAGCTAACAACCAAAAAGTTGAGAGGAAATGGCCTCCATCAGATTGGCCTGTAGTCAAGTCTGTGAGGCATTTTCTTGACTAATGATTGATGTGGGAGGGCCCAGCCCACTGTGGACAGTACCACCCTTGGGCAGGTGGTTCTGGAATATATAAAAAAAAGCAGGATGAGCAAGCCATGGGGAGCAAGCCAGTAGGCAGTGGTCCTCTGTGATCTCTGCTTCAGTTCCTGCTTCCAGGTTCCTGTCTTGAGTTCCTGCCTGACTCTATGACATCTATGATGGATTGTGATTGGGAAGTGTAAGGCAAACCAACCCCTTCCTCCCAAGTTGGGTGTGGTTGGTGTTTTATCACTGTGTCTTAGGGTTTCTATTGCTGTAGAGAGACATCATGACCCTGATAACGCTTATAAAGGAAAATATTTCATTGTGGTAGCTTGCTTACAGTTCAGGGGTTTAGTCTATTATCGACATGGGAAGAAGCAAGGCAGCATGCAGGCAGACATGGTGCTAGAGAAGGGGCTGTGAGCTCTTACATCTTCAATCACAGACAACAAGAAGTGGTTTGTCTCAGTGGGCGTGGCTAGAACATATATGAGACCTCAAAACCCACCTCCACAGTGACACACTTCCTCCAACAAGGCCACACCTTCTAATAATGCCACTCCTTTTAGGGGCCATTTTCTTTCAAACCACTACACACAGCAGCAGAAACCAAATGATAGCAGGAAGTTTTTTATTTATCAGGTCTCTCAACACATAAGCTAAATCCAAACCCTACTCAGGACACATAAACATCACCTGCTTTAATTTTAAACTTTCTTGGTAAATTATGTTGTTTCTGTTCTTGTAGATCCTGCACCAAGATTTTTTTTTTTCTCAGCTTGTTTTTAGAATTAACATTTGAAAGTGCCAAACCCAAAGCCATTCTACTGGGAAGGAAGTTCAAAATTAACTTCTTAATGTCTTTAGTCCTAAATCCTACAGTTAATTCCTCTGTTTTTAGCTAACTGCATTTTCAAAGGATGAGAGGGAAAAGCAGAGCCCACAACTCCTGTATATTAATGTAGTTTAAAAACTGTCCTTGAAATACACACACACACACACACACACACACACACACACACACTTTAAACTAGGCATGCCAAGAATAGCAATTTAAAATTCAGCAAGTCTTAAAAAACGAAGTAACCAGAAATTTGTCATGCGGTTTTCAGGGGTGCTAGATGTAGTCAATTTTGTCCCATGCTGTTTTAGATACAAAACAACACAAAGCGACGGGCAGTGGTGGCTCATGACTTTAATTTCAGCCTCAGGAGGCAGAGGCAGGCAGATCTCCATGAGTTCCAGGCCAGCCTCCTCAATAAAGCGAATTCCAGGACAGCCAGGGCTGTTACACAGCGAAACCCTGTCTCAAAAAACAAAAACAACAACAAAAAAGGACACAAAGCAATTGTCACTGAAAATTTTGGGGATTTGGGGGAGTCCCTTCATGGTCACTGCATGTTACTGGGCAAATCAGGGTTCCCTCTTGGGGTTCTTAGTCTAATTAATAAAAGAATTTGGGCCACATGCAGTGGTACACACCTTTAATCCCAGCACTGGGTGGTGGTGTGGGGGGCAGGGTGTGGCAAAGGTAGATAGATCTCTAAGAGTTTAAAGTCAGCCTGATCTACATAGTGAGCTCTAGGCTAGCCAGGGCTACACAGTGAGACCCTGTCTCAAAAAGCAAAACAAAAGAAAACAAAAACCCAAACAAACAAACAAAAAGAATGGACTCACAAGGAAACTTGAGGGCAATTTTATTAGTGTTTAAAAGAAAACCCGCGGGGCTAGCAATCTGTAAATCTCTGCAGCTACTTGGAGAAGGAAGATGAAGAGGAGAAAGGGAGAAAATTGAGTTAAGCTGGCATGGAGGTCACCCACATGGTGGACAAGCAGTCATAGAGCAGGAAGGGGAGCTTTTGAGAAAGAGTAAGGAAGCCCAGAGTACCAGAGAGAGCATGCTTAGATTCTGGCCATCGCTCAAAAGAAACGATAGGAGAGAAGAAAGGGGAAAGCTGTGATTGAGTCAGGACTCAGAAAGGCAGGTGGACCCAACAGAATCTCATGGTGACTTGGGGAGCCTCTGTTAAAGGAGAGGGAATTCTGGAAAAGAAAAGTACATTATCTCATTAGAGGGCCAATTATTCCTTCCATCTCTTCAGCATGGCTTTGGGTGACCCACCTTGGCCAAGTGATTGACTTATCCAACTGGATCAACTCTTCTTTTCTAACTATGTAGTCTTAGCTGGTCTGGAGCTTGCTGTGTAGACCAGGCTGGCCTCTGCCTCCCAACAGAGTGTAAAAACAGGATTCCTGTGAGATTGGAACAGGGCCCCAGACCTTGGTAGGCCCTGAGACCTTAGCACAGCTGATTCCACTATGGAAGTACCATTCATGTTGTAAAACTTTGCATGTAGACAGCACCACCTGCCAAAAGTAAGACCAAGGCCTAACCCATCAGAGTCCATGGTCGTGGGAAAGTCTTTAAATGCACTAACCTTGCTCTTTGGCTTCCTGTAGTTCCACTTTTGACTAACTGTTCTTGTTAACGGAAGTATGTCAACCCAGGCTATGGTTTTTATGTTTAAAAGTTCACCCTGAGAAGGGCTGAGGGCTATGTTGGAATCCTGAACACTCAGTGTAGTTGCTGGTCAGCTAATAAAGACTCTCTATTGGCTTAAACCCATGTCCAAGCAGTTTTCTCAGGTGAGTATCCCATAAGATCACAGCTGAGCTTGCTCAGCCCTTAATGGTCATCCCAGAGAGGAATGTCTGATAGTCTGTCTGTCTTGCCTTGGGCAAACAATTTCAGGAAGGAGAGACAAAGAGCCCCCTATGGCCACAACAACTTCCTTACTCCCAAGCCCTTCCTCCCATCCCTATAACAGGTCACAGCTAGCTTTTTTTCCCCTGGCAGAGAGAGGCTGCCCCCACCACTGTGTGTTCTAATAAATACAAGTTCAACTGCTGAGGTCAGACTCTGGTCTCTTTCGGTCTTCTGTCTCTGTACTGCCTCAGAAATCTCACACCTCCCAAGCGCTGAGGCCAAAGGCACCCAACCACTGTGCTTAGCTGAGTTAACTCTAACACATCCAACTGAAAGGGAAAAATCAGTAGCCATCTTGAGAGATGCTCCCTCCCCTGCTCCCTCCTCTAAAGGTATTTGCTGACCAGCAGTTTTAGAACTGACCAGAAGTTGAACTCATGGGAAGATAAGGCTAGAACAATAAATCTATATATCCTGGACTTGGTAAAACAGGGTATGTGGAGTAATGGACTCAATTGACCAGAAAATGAACTTATGGGAAAATAGGACTGGAACAATAATCTGAATGTATATATCCTGGGCTCAGCAAAAACAGGACATAGGGAGTAAAAAATTTATGTCTCTATAGATACCCCGCATTCTGTTAGCTATTAGTAACCTCACGCTAATAGTTCAGCCAGTAACTTCAAAGAACTACCTCACCCCGAACCCCCTCATCCAATCCCGAGATATGTAACCCTCTGCACATAAACTTTTCCTATATAAACCCCTCGAAGTGAGCGCTCAGGGTCGTCCTCCTCCACCCCTTGTCAAGTGTTGGACACGGACCAAGCCTGGGCTTGCTTTGCTATTAATAAACCCCTGTGTGCTTGCATCGGATATCGGCTCTGTAGTGGTCTTGCTTAGAGGTCTTGCGACCTGGGCACAATACAACCACACATGAACGGCAAAGAAAATCTGGTTAATGTGGTATATAAACACATGGAGCTTTTAAATCATGTAAATGCATGTGTATGTGAATGTGGGTTTGTGTATATACACGCCATGCCTGCAGAGGACAGAAAAGGAGATGGAGTTACAGGCAGGTATGAGCCTCTGGATATTGGTGCTGAATTTGGGTCCTCTGGGAGAGCAGCAAGCCTTCTTAACCACTGAGCCTTTTCTCCAACTCCCCACAAGGAAGGAAAAATGAAATTGTGTCATTTGGAGGAAAATGGTTGGAACTGGAGGTCATTGTGTTAAGTGAAATAGACCAGATTCAGAAAGACAAATGCTTCAGTCTTTTCTCTCATATGCAGAACACACAGACACAGACACATACATATGCACACACAGACACACACGTACACACACACACACACACACAGATACACAGACACAGACACACACAGACACAGACACACACACAGACACAGACACACACAGACAGACAGACACAGACACACACACAGACACACACACAGACATACACAGACACACACACAGACACAGACACACACACGTACACACACAGGCACACACAAGCACACACACAGACACACAGATACACACAGACACACAGACACAGACACACAACACAGGCATACACACAGACACCCAGAGACACACACACAGACAGACACAGACACACACACAGGCACACACACAGACACACAGACACACACACAGGCACACACACAGACACACACACACAGACACACACACACACACACATACACACCACACACATAGATTAATGGAAGTAGAAGGACTTCTTGGGAGGACGAAGGGACTATTAAGCAGGGGAAAGAGGATCAAGGAGGCAATGGGGTAAACGTGAGCAAAGTGCAATGATATACATGCATGAAGATATACTAGTGAAACCCATTGTTTTGTATACAGACTTAAAAATTAATTAAAACTGAAGAGTTGGGCCTGCTGCAAGACTGTTATCCCAGCAGCTCAGGGAAACTGAGATAGGAGGGTTGAAAATTCGAGGCTCACCTGGGCAACTTAGTAAAACCCTGTTTCAAAATAAGAAATAAAAACTGGGCTAGAATATAGCTGAGTGACAGAATGCTTGCCTAGCATGCATATGCACAAAGTCCTAGTATCAGTCTTCAGTGCTGATGTGTGTGTGTGTGTGTGTGTGTGTATAGTATATATAGAGATATATCTTAATACATATTATGGATGTATGTATGTATAAAGAGAGACAGAGACGGAGAACACTGTGAGTGAATTTTGGCTCAGCTCCCTGCTGGCTCCCATTGAGGTCCTCAGTGCTCTAATCCACCCTGTATCACTGCTTCTGGGAAGATGTCCTTTCCTGACCTCACAGGTCCTAGGAGTTGAGGCCCCTTCACCTCTGGTTTCGTCAGCTGGTCTCACCAAAGCAGTTTCCTCTACCTCATCAAGTTTGTTAGGACAGAGTACAAATGAACATGGGTTCTGCATTCAGAAAGCCTGGCTTCCGGACCCAGAGTGATCATATACCATAGTCAAGGACTTCTTTGAGCCCTGAAGCCCTCATCTGTAGGATGAGATGGGGGCCACTCTGAGGATCAATATAGGCTGGCATTGCAAAGTCTGAATGAGCATGGGACGGGGAGGAACGGAAAAAATGGGCATAAACAATAAAAGCAAATGAGCACCCCAGTTGAATGTTGAACACTGAAATTGCCAGGGGAATCATGGGTATTAGTTTGTGAGGAATGCAAACCAGGCAGTTTGGAAATATAGAAATTGAGCCATGCATGGTGGCACACACCTTTAATCCCAACATTCAGGAGGCAGAGGCAGGTCAGTCTCTGAGTTTGAGGCCATTGCGCTCTCCTAGGATGGGCGGTCCAGGGCAGGGTTTATGGACCTGTGATCTCTGCAGTCAGACAAGGCTGTGTCCGAAAGACCCCTTGTCGGCAATTCCTGATGATTTTTAACAAGGAGTCCTTTATTTGTTTTTGTCTTGGGCCTCACAAATGATATAATCATTCTTTGCGAGCCTAGTGGTGTGATTGTGGTACAAGATATTCCCTAAGGCTCAAGGGTCGAAGGCTTAGTCCTCCATGCAGTGTTCAGAGCTGGGGCTTTGGGGAAATGGCCAGACGAGGGCTCCAGCTTCATCGTAGATTCATCCATGGATGGATCAGGGTTGAACGGGCTGCTGGGAAGTGGCAGAAACTGGGAAAGCTGGGGCCTTCCTGGAGGAAGTGGGCTTCTCAGGCCATGCCTTAGATTTACCTTGTCCCTGGTCACTTCCTGTCTCCCTGATTCATGACTGAGATGAGTGGCCTCCTGTGCTGCTCTTGCCGAGTCTTCTTCAGTCCCAAAGCAGTGCCTAATAACCTTGGATTTAAACCTCTGAAACTGGGGGCCAAGAGAAAATTTTCCTCCTGGAAGATGATTTGCTCAGATGGCACATCTGCAAATAGATAAATAGATGATGGATGGATGGATGGATGGATGGATAGATGGATGGATGGATAGATAGATAGATAGATAGATGTTGTACACAGATAGGATACCACACAGTATCTGAAAAGGCCAGTGGCAGAGGGAAGTAGAGATGTACTTTTTTTTCTTCCATCTCCCTTCCTTCAGCCCCAGGGTCCTTTGGGAAGATTGCCTTCTCATCTTGAATGGAGTTGTTGAGGACTATCTGAGCAACTGCCACCATTTCCAGGAGGTCAGCTGCTCACCAAAGATCATCACAGCTGGGCTTGTAAACTGTTGACCTTCCCTCCTGGAAAGAAGGGAGAGTCATGGGACCCTCACCTGAGTATCCAGCCACCCCTCCCAGCCAGTTATATGCAGTTCTGTCCTATTGCATGTGGTCTCAGGGGCTCTGGGAAGGACTAGAGGATATAGGTGGGAAGGAGGACTCCACATGCCTAGAGGGAGACATCATCCATGCTGCGTGCAGACCTTGATTATATTGATGTTGCCCATGCTCCTGCTTGTAATCTCTCCCCTATAGTCTTAAGTAAATTTGGTGGACTTGCACCTTGGTTTGTTTTGGGGACCCTAGGAGAGAGGTGGTAGACTGATGTCGGGATGCTGTTCTGTATGCTGTGGATATGTGTTGCTCTGATTGATTGACAAATAAAGCTGTTTGGCCAATGATGAGGCAGAATAAGGTTAGGAGGGACTTTCTAATTAGAGAGAGAGGAAGAAGAAAGGCAGAACAGAGAGACACTGCTAGCCACCACCAGGAGAAGCAAGATGTAAAGTACCGGTAAGCCACAAGCCACGTAGCAAAGTACAGATTTATAGAAATGGGTTAATTTAAGATGTAAGAGCTAGCTAGCGAGAAGCCTGAGCCATTAGGTAATATCATTTGTAAATAATATAAGCCTCTGTGTGTTTATTTGAGTCTGAGCGGCTGTGGGACCAGTGGGTGAGAGAGATTTGTCCTGACCACAGACCAGGTGGGACACAGGAATTTTATAAGTGTCTGTGGGACCATAGTGCCAAGCAAGCACAGGAAAACTTCACCTACAGTAGACATTGTTCACATCTCCCCAAGGAAGGAATTTCAGCAACATATGATCACTTGGGAATGGTTGCCTCAAATGAGGTCACTGGGAAGCTGAATTTTGATAACTATTTGTCCTTCTTCCTTATACTAACTTGGTAACAGGCTGGGCATGGCAGTCCAGGAGATGGAGCCCTGGTCTAAGACAATCCCTGCCTGCTCTTCTCTTGCTCAACACTTGCCTGACAACCGTCCCCAATGTAGGGGTGAGCATTTGATCCAATTCTGACCAGGGAACTGTAAAAGGAAGGAGGTTGGGGAGGTCTCAGTAAAGGAGATACTCCATCCTTTCTGGCTTTCTTTTGCAATACTGTTGGGAGGATGTATTTGGAGCTGAAGCGGCCACCTGGTCATGAAGAGCCAAAAATCAGGGCTGAGGGATATAGCTGAACTGTAGAGCATCTGCCTAGGTATGTGTGAGGTCCTGAGGGATATAGCTGAATTGTAGAGCATCTGCCTAGGTATGTGTGAGGTCCTGAGTTTGATATCCACCAAAACACAAATAGGCAGGCAAAATGAGAGCTGTAGATCATTAAATATTTACCAAGTCAACCCCCAGACCACTCCACTCCAGAGCATCCATCACATGAGACAACTACACACTGTTATTCAGGCTGCTTTCTGACCCTGACTTCAGCTGTGAATGGAGTCGACACAAGGAAAATGGGATCAGCTATTCTCAGCTTGGACCCTCTTAGCAGGTGAGAAATGAGTTCCCACTCAATTCCCCATGGATCCCCG
>CABHPH010146915.1:0-55070 GCA_902168325.1 Peromyscus nudipes | reverse complement strand
GAGGAAAGCCTGTGAATACTTGAGAGAGAAAGACCTGTTTATGGGGATTAAAATTCTATTAGGAAGTAAAAAGCAGCTTAGAGTTACTAAGACTCATTAAATTTTACTGCATGCAATGTCTGGGTTGGTAAGCACTGAGATAGCCAAATATGTAAGAATGTGTGTTTCAAAAAATAAGCTAAAACAAACCAAAGCAAAACTATCACAGTCAGTATAAGTTCGAGGTTTGCTTAAGCATACAATATTATGGTAAAGCAGTTTTGTGAGAAAAAAATCCCTGTTCTTCCTCTTAACTTTCTATATTGGATTTTAAAATCTCTAGTTGATAAACTTGACATTTTGCTTTACATATATATGTTTTCAAATCTATAATATATAGATTTCTGTATCCACCATCACCAAAATACAGAGAAATGTTACCACCCCAAACATCTGCCATGCTACCACTTTATGCTCACTGTTGCTTCAACCCTGCCTAGCCAATTGCTAATCTATTCCATATTGTCTTCTTCAGCATTTCATATAAGCAGACTAAAACAGTGTGACCTTTGGAGATTTGATTCTACTCAACATAATGACAGAGATTTGTTGAAATTGTTGTGTTGCTATTGGTAAGCAAGATTCCCTTTCATGGATATGCTACAGTTTGTGTATGCATTCATTCACGAGAGGGCATCTGATAACGGAGCCATTACAGGTGGCACTCTCCCTTATTGGTAGACAACTCCCAGGCATGCAGGAGGCCACTGACTGTCGCCATATGCAGGCACATATACACATACACATACATGCACACACACAGGAATGCATTCAGACAGGAACTGATATTGAGTATGAGGACTCATGAGTTTTGATTTTCCAAATTAATACCTATGAATTGGTTTGCTACATTATGCCATAAATGTTTTCATTAATTTTTAAAGGAAATTGCTAAAATTGATTTCTAAAATGTCTGTATCATGCAGTCTTAACAACAATTATGATTCTAGGGAGCTACATATTCTTGCAAGCAATGTGTTACTATGTTTGCTTTTTGATCACAATTACAGGACTGATGCTGTAACCCATTCCAATGCCTTTCGCTTTATGTTGCCTCTCCAATGGCTAAGGCATTGGGCTTTATTTTTCATATTTTCTTTAATAAAGATTTTCCTTGTAGCTTTTGCCCACTTCTTAAAAGCTTTATTTTTCCTTCTGTTAAATTTTGGGTGTTTCTAAGACTATTCTTCATAGACTTGAAAATGTCATTTTATAAGATATGTGCTCTAGAAACCTGCAAATCTCCCATTCTAATTTATTATATTTTAATTGTTTTCTGATTCACATTTCTTATGTTACATATAAAATTTTCGTCTATCTCAAGCTCATGAATATATTTTTCTATAAATCTATCTGGAGGTATCAGCCTACAAGGATGAGTTCATTTAGCTGATTTCCCTGACTATATATTTAGATACAACTAGATAAGAGATGGCACCTTTTAATATAGTCAGGTTAATGTGTTCTGTTTTTTTTCCTTTGGTTGTGAGTATGTTTAAGTCATTAAGATCAGATTTTAAAAAAGGTTAGTCAATTCTGTAAATGTAATGGGACTGGATATTCACTTACTCAATTTTGTGTAGACATTTTATTTATACTATAGAACGGTATCCATGCATTTACTACATACATCTAAATACTATGTATTAGTCACTATTCTACCTACTGGTGAATAACTAAAGTCACAGCAAAATAATACATTCCATGGAATGTATATTTGAGTGAAATGTATATTATATTTAATATACATATTTGTATGTATGTGTAATTAATATGGGTTCAAAGATAGAAGAGAAACAACAATTTAATTCTACTATTAGACCATTCAGTGAATCTATGACCACAAATACTCTTTACATGTCAGTTGTAAATCAAGTATTTGTTGCATAAATATCAATTTTAGACAAATAAGCTCGTGTAAATATTTTCTAAAATAAGATAAACCTAAAAGTCATAATCCTAGTCTTGAAACAGTGTAGTTCTTCAGTTTAAGAAAGACATTTTCTTTTCAACCAAATTTTGTTAGACATTTTCAATGTATTATGTTATTTAATGTTATGTGTTAATTGAGAACTCAATACTTATAAGACCCTATAATAGAATAACATTGTGATTGTGTGTGTGATGTTTATGGGGATATGTGTTCCTATGCTTTAAAGATATTTTAAAAGCCAATCAAGATATTCACAAATAAAGGCTGCTAGGAGACGGAGAGTAAGTTTTCTTCAGAGGTGTTTCCCCCAAGAGATAACCATGAGTTACTAGATGATTCTACACCGGTCCACTCATGGGAGACACTAAGTAGACTCATTGACAAATAAAAAGATATCAGCATGACCTCTGATAAAGCAGCAATCTTCTCGGTAATTATGTTGAGTTAAAGGGAAAACCATGAAATTTTTAATTCATATATATTAAAAGACCATAAACATTTTTGATGAAAAAGTTTATCAATTAGGAAGAGCAGAATAATTCTGGAGATCACCAATTGAGAAATCCAAAGATTTGGACTTTTTTATGCTTCTCTCATACAACACATCCTGCCCACATCTTCCCCTCCCTCCCCTTCTCCTAGGCCCACAGCTCCCCTCTGAAATGTGGACATAGGTCTTAGTTTACTATTTATCTGTTTCTTGCACATTCCTTGGCCATTAGGGTGGCTGGTCTCCTTTCTGGAAAAGGTAAGAGCTTTCTTCGGAAGTCATCCTTACCTACAATCTGTCCTGTTACAATGAAATGCTGCATTAGATGAAAGAATATGTTTAAAGATTTAACTATCCATAAAGTTAAAAAGTTTACTAGAGGAAAATGCATCAATGCCTTGTACACGCACTTTAGGAAGGGTCATTAATTTTAACCCTAAGTTGTATTCATCATAACATAAGTGAGAAAGGGATTATTGCATAAAAGGAGGCAGATGATGGATCCTCAGAGCTTTTCTTCACCTGGAAACATTAGGTATATCTGGTGCAATAAGGAAATGTTTTATAATTTTCAGACTAATATTCTACATCTCCTTGGGCAATACATCTCACCAGCAAGCACTTATTCCTAACAGGATAAAAGTACAGGATTCTTCTCCCTGACAATCTTTTTAAGGGACCCAAGACAGAGACTCTGAGATACATGTGTACTTTTGCCCCTTGTTCATGAGAGTCAAGAAGCACACTGTCAGTTTCCTTTTGAGGGCTTCAAAGTAAAATTGGTTAAATGAAAGAAGTTTCTACCCTTCCACTTCTGACTCACAGTATTCTACTGTCTCTTAAATTCAAAAGAGCAAATGAGGATCAGTGGGCATCTGCATTATAAAGATAATGGCCAAGGAAAACAAACTGCAGACAAGGCTTCTTTTGTGAGTTGAAAAGAAAAAAAAAAAAAGATTAGGGAAGATAAAATGCCTAGCACACATTCAGTATCCACCGATAATAGCTATGTATCCAGAACAGATAAAGAGACAAAGACAAAGCTTTAAAGGGCTGAAGGGAAATTGTAAAGTATGTATTGCTCTATTTATTCTTACTGTAATGAAATATCCAGGGCAGGGTATTCTTTAAAGGGGGAGGGGTGTCTACTTGACTCACATTTCTCGAGGTCCAAGAGTACATAGCACTGGACCAGCTCTGGTAAAGGCTTCGAGTAAATAGCCTAAGAATGTTGGAAGCCTGAGCAGGAGGCAAACAACAAATGTGTACTGGAAAGAAAGCCAAAAAACAGCTAGGAGGTCTGGCTCGTTGTTTTATAATTCTCTCTTGAAAGAAACTGTTCACACTGTGTAATACCCTACTCCATCCTTTCTAAGAACAGTGCCTCATCAACATCTAAGCACTTCCCACCTAGTAACCTATTGTAGCTTTCCCTGCCTCCATACCGCCCCGGCAAGGTTCAAGCTTCCAGTACCTGAAGCTTGGAAACACTTTCTAACCATGGTGGAGCTATGGCAAATAAATAAACAGAGTTATTGAAATAAGATAAGGGACTAGAATTGGGGAAAGGAAACACTTGAGGAATTCTTTTCGAATTATAAAGATATGTCATTTGGAATTGAATACAAAGACACAAGAAACAGAAAACATTTGGGGACAACTGCTATTTACCAATAATGTTTCAACAAAAATAATCATAGGAACAAACAGGAAAGAGACTCTCAATAATGAGCGTAAGCAAGAGATTGACAATGAAAAGAATCTCAAAGTCTACTCAAGGAGATAAAAATTACTTACATTTGAATGTATTGCTAGGCAATCGCAGAACACCAGAGGTTAAAACTAATGAGAGTTGAGAAAAAAATCGAGGAAAGAGGGGGGCAGACACTTGGAATAAAGCTGAAAGACTAATGTCTTATGTCTTATTGAATCTTAGTGATATTAGAAAGTTTAGGTAAACGCCCCTGAAGCTCAAAGGGTTCTTACTTTTGATTTGAAAATCTAAGCATATTTAATTCATAGTCGATAGCATGGACATTTCGAAGAGAGTCATTTTGCAATGTTCTTCAACTGCTATGTTCACTTGAGAATGTATTCTAGTAAAAGGAGAGCAGAGATCAGAGAGGAAGCCACTACTGCCAGCTGTGGAAGAAATAATCTGGATGACGCTTGAATATGATTGCTGTGATTCCCAAACAATAATTGAATCATCTGGAACACAGAACAGACAACTTTGAAATCTAGATCCTAGAGATGAAAAGAGGGAAGAGGAGAAAAAAAGATGACTTGGTTTGTGCAGTACTACCAAGAGTGAACGAACTAAATAATTTGGTTAAGACAGTGCTAAATTAAAAATAACTGAGAAAGAAAGATAGCTAAAAACTTCTAGCTGAAAATTAAGTCCATGCAACATAATTTCACTGTGGGATACTCTTTGCCTCTGCAGAAAATATAATTGGGAAGAAGTCATAATACTGCTAAACCTCTTTATTGCTTTTAATATTGGAATTAATTTAGAGACAAAAGGAGAAAATACAATTTAGAGCAAATACAAAAACATGGATGGCAAAATTTGGGAGAAAATAAATAGAGAAATAAAGATTGAGAACTTAGACACGCTCATGTGCTTCTTGTATACAAAGGAAGGCAAGATGCAGAGTGATTTTAGATCAAGCAGAAGTTTGATGCAGACACTGCCTTGACATGACTTACACTTGTGGGTCAGGCCTTCCGGAACCTCTGCCTTTTTCAGTACCTCATGTCCCTAAGAGTGACGTTCGATAGGACTTTATTCCTCTAGATAAGATTCACACACACTTTGAACGCTTCAACATCTCTATAGACTACTATTAGATAATCTAATGTTTAAATACTGTCTCCTTCATTAGTGAACTTTAAAGGTACTGTGAATCAACAAATATAAGAATGATCTTGGGAATGGATTTCTGAAGAAGAGATTAACACATACCTTAATTAACATTTATGCTGAGGTTGAAATTGAAATTAGCATGTATCCTAAAATATGCAAAACTATTACATGAAACTTCAGGCCACTTCTTCTTGGGGATAAGACAAGACTTAGGGAAACAGGCATCTAGGTATGGATTTCAAATATGAGGACAGATAATGATGAAGGAACTTATCCTCTCAGGTGAACACTGTGGATCTCATTCCCTAAATCCATTCTATCTCTTTCTGGGGTCACTTTAATATTTGATGCTATCACCGCAAAGTCTGCTGAAACAAGATAATTTAATTTCGTTCCATTCCCCTTGTTTGTGCTTGTTTGGGGGACCCAAATATATGTTAATTGAAATGAATTTCCTACTGATAGTTATTGAAAGAAGGGTAGATATGTCACATAGTTGATCCATTTGAAAAAGAAGGATAAAATTAGCAAAGCCTTGATAAATTGCTGCTGATAATATAGTCATAATCATTGAGGAAAGGTAGGACAGTGACACCACAGGTAAATGGAGACATGATCAAATCCTGCTGAAGTCTACTTATCTCCATTGTCATAGGACCATAAAGTAATCTTGGCTAATCAGAGATGACTTTCAGCTCTTCCTGTCTATGTCTGAAAGTATCCTGTCAAAAGTTCTACTATTAACTGTAAACCCTTGTGAGGAGCAACAGGAGTGATCAGGAGAGTTGGTATCATGTTTATCCACACTCCTTAGACACAAAGATATTGATAAAACCAACCAAATCAAGCCAAACAGTTCTTCCCTCTCTGACTTCTTACATGCACAATGATGAGAGTACTAAAGATCACATTTCAGAGATTCACTGTGTAGGAATGCCTATGGGAATTTCACTGAGAATGAATTCTACAAATAAACAAGGAGATAGTTGGGGACAAATACATTCAATATAACACTGCCCAGTACAGTGGCAGAGTAGTGTAGTAAATGTCACCTAATTTGGCATATCTTGTTGGAGCTTACAGCTTATAGCAGTGTGCTTTGTCAAAAGTAAAGATGAATATCGAATTATTTTCCTTAAACATTTTTGTGGTATTAGAGATTCAACCCAGGACCTTCCTTGTATATTCTAGGCAAACAATCCACCATTGAGCCACATCCCAGTTCCCCTATTGTATTTTTTCACTCTTTGGTTGGTTGGTTTAGGGTTGGTTAGGTTTGGTTCTGTACCTGGGCATAAGAGTAATCACTGTGGACCAAAAGGTGTTAATGAGGAAGAGTTGAACCCATTAGTTCTATGATGATGTCTTCAACTTTTTCTCTCTAATATTTAGAATTTCTGGGACTTACAATATACACAACTTATGTACAACACCTGCTGAGAACCATAGGATCTTATGAAGGGCTGAGAGTTCTCAAAAACATTACTCCAATATGAAAATCTGGAAGAGAGAAGTGGTTAGTACTTCTAGTTGGTGGAAGGATGGATGGATGCCTAAGTCACTCTGAGTACAACGCCCTTGGGGCTGACTGACAATCTAGCAAAGGACTGAAGACTTGCTTGTAAATGCTGAGAGGGCTGCAGCTGCTGTGGGTTGGACTGTGAAGCACTCTTGATAAACTTGGATGGGAAGGTGGTTGTTCTGGAGGTAGTTTAAGATCACGAGTGTTACCCTAGGGGAAAGCTTTACTTGTGTCAATGTCAACCCTGTTACCTCTTTTCATCCTTGTAGATGGAGACTGGCTGCCAAGGAATGTTGTACCTTAAGCAGGATTTCAGCTGCCAGTGATCTCTCATGCTTTTCACAATCCTTGAAGTCACTGAACCAGTGTGTTCCATGCAATGGCTTTACTATGCCTTATTATCCCCTCTCATTCCTTACTCTGTGTCTTAGAATATGATGTCCAAACCTGCAGTATCTCCACTTAAGGACTTTTCTAAGTTCTTATAAAAATGGAGTACACAATGGAGTATTATGTAGTGTTTAGAAGTCCATGTTTAATAAGCCTTTTTATACTAATGTTTGAGAAAGTATCATAGTTTTGCTTTTAATTATCAGCTGTATTTATGGTTTGGCCCCCAAACTGTAGTATGCATTGTCAGATCTTCTGCTGGCATACATTTTTCAGAGACTCTTACTTCTTCAAAATCAACCAAATTCAAATGCAATGGTACTTCTGGCTGAATGAATGAAAACACAAACATACTTTGTTTCAAAGACTACTCAAAGTATACCAAGAACTTTTCACTAAAAATCGACACCCATCAATGTATATTATTTTCCCTAAAAACACAATTTGCACTCTCTGTTCCTTCACACCAAATCCCCAGTCTCCTCCCCAGCACTGCAACAGAAAATCAGCTGCAGCCTTCCCTCCATCCTGCCCACATCTCCTGTGGATCCCACAGATCCCCCTCCTAACCTCTCTCTTCCACTTGGTGTTTTTTTCTCAGACCCAAACTCCAGCAGGTACCCCCTGCTAACCTAAGAGCAACTTCTTCCAGGGCAACAAGTAGGCTAAAGGCTGACCCACACCTCTCCTACTGATCCTGTGATCCAGTTTGCCCAGCCTCATCTCCAGCTCTGTAGCAGGAAATCTGCTGTGGTCTCTCTTTCCTCAATGGCTTCACCCTTGATGGATCACAAAGACCTTCTCTGCCCTTCCTTACCCTAACTCACCCCAGATCCCAGCCTCCAACACTAGTAGGCATTCCCTGGGAACACACCAGCTGAATAGGCCAGGAAAACAGCCATTTTCATATGGATGGATGGATAGATAGGTAGATGACAGATAGCTAGGCAGACAGGTGATAGTTTCCAAGATTGTGTATCTGTGTACACGTCTATATTTTATAGAAAATCCATGTGGGTAAAACTCTAGATTCTACTATTTACTAAATGAAGACTTTAATTTTCTCAAAAATTTGTATTAATGTTTATTTACTTATTACATGAAAATTCAGTGATCAACAAATGTCAATGATTTGAACATGAATCCACATGCATAAATATGTATCCATATGAATATATGTATGTGATATATAGGTTGATCTATGACTGCATATGAAAATTGTGTGTATGTGTGTGACTGTTGGCATGTGCATGCTGTCATGTGTGACCCTCTACCTTGTGTGAAATATGATCTTCCCTTATTGACTACTGTGAATTCCAGACTAGTTGGCCTGCAAGCCTCTGGGGAGTCTTCTGCCTCCTCATCTCTTCTATCATAGTAGCTTCAGAATTATAGACATGTACTACTGCGTCTGGCTTTACATGGATTCTGTGAATCCATAGCCAGGTTCTCACCATTTTTGAGGTAAGTGTTTACCCAATGAGTTGTCTACTCATCCTTTTATATTCTACCTGCTGTTGTAGATTTCAGGAATATATGAATCTTCATTTGTGCAAATAACATTCTAGAATATAGTGATGACTGCTAAAAGCTGCTGATTTTTTGTGCTTAGAATAGTTGATTGACAAAACTGCCCCATTTCCATATGTAATAGACTCTGTTTTTCAGCAATATCACCATAATAACTCCAAACATTACATTTATGTCTAACAAATTACTCTTTATTGATTCAGTAGTAACTGAAGATGCTACCCACAAAAACCTTTAGAAAGCTGTCTATAAGGAACTTCCACCTCTTTCCATGAGATTTTTCTCTACCCAATCACTCCCCTTAAGAATCTGTTGTCCTAAGTTTTAGTGTAGCAGATAATTACTTTCTGGAGCATTCCTTTGAAAAAGTCATTTTTTTAACATACATTAAAAAAATGGATGTTTTGGAAAATGTGAGTCTGATGCTCAGTTGTTTTTTCTGGCTGGTTTTCATTTCAAACTTGACAGAAGCTAGAGTCATTTGAGAGAAGGGAACTTGATTGAGAAAATAGCTCCATAAGATCAGAGGGTAGGCAAGCTTGTAGGACATTTCATTAATTAGTGAGTACTGTGGGATGGTGCAGCCCATTGAGGGTGGTGCCACTTTGGGCTGGTGGTGTTGGGTGCTGTAAGAAAGCATAGTGAACAAGCCATGAGGAGCAAGCCTGTAATCAGCACTCCTCCTTGGCCTCTGCATCAGCTCCTGCCTCCAGGTCCCTGCCCTGCTTGAGTTCCTACCCTCACTGCTTTTGAGGATGAACTGTTATATGAAAGTGTAAGTGAAATAAACCCTTTCCTTCCCTGTTGCTTTTGGCTATGCTGTTTCATCACAGCAATAGAAACCATAGAATAGTGGTCTTTTCTATTTTGTTGTGTTTTTCACCAGCTGAAACCAGGGAGGTGTTTTCCCAGCATCCTTAGTTTATGCTGCAAGCCTGTTTCCACTCTGGGAATGTTCCCATCCACAGTTGCCAGTCCCTGATTCCCCAAGTTGTCAGGGAGGAAACAGAGTACTTTTCACTTTCCCTGTACTTTTTGAGCTCAGCACAACTATTTATCAATAGATGCTACACTAAATGGAATGGATTTAGAGGAGCGTGGGAAGATAGAAAACTATGTCTTGTGACACATTTTACTGTCTTCAACTTTCATAGACCAAGATGGACTGTTATAAGTCATGTGACCATGAGAACTAAGCATTTCAAGTACCCTTAGCAGGGTATGAACAGTAGTCAGCACACAAATATCATATTAAACTATAGTATATCTGCCAAATGCTCACCTTCTGCAAATGAACACTACAGCCAGGTCAAGTTGCCTCCCCAGATGGTTGTAACTATACTTAAAGAATAAAACCAGAAACTAGGTTTTGTTTTCCTTTAAAAATACACTCTGAAAGAACAACATTCAAATTCCCCATTTTTCCTCCTTAGCTAACATAGTTGTGTTTGACTGATCGTACATGAATGCTGTCTAATGCAAGAATTATCATCCCTTATAACATTTTAGGATATAATGATTATTTTACAATAATGTATTCTAAATTACATTACAATTCCAGTCATAATGTGTAGTTTATATATTGTCAGTTCTGTGAGATGCTTGAGGGCAGAGTTCTTATCACATTCACCTTCATATTTCTAGAATCCATAATAGGGCTGTGCAAATTTGTTTCTCTGAATACAACTGAATCAGAATATCAGAAGTTCATGATTGCATTATGTCTTCAAATATTCCTACGTGAAAGTTGCCTTTCCTAATAGAGTAACTGAATGGTAATTTTCAGAGATTGACTTGAACATTATAGTTGTCTTTATTTTTTCATAGTAAATGTTTCACCAAGGTAAAAACAAGAAAGCATCATCTATAATAGGAAAGTATGGGTCTTGTTTTTTTCAATGCTATATTAACATAAATTGGTGGCATTAGAACACAGAATCTTTCCAGTGAGTAAGCCAGCTAGAAAGCACAGAAACTCACATTTTAAGTTTAAGTAATATAACTTATAGCAGTAAAACTGTGACTGCATAAAATTTATTTAAATTTCTAATAAACATACTTACAAGGAAATGCTAAAATATGCATATAGCCTCAACTCAATAATTCATATCCCAGTCCCTGGATAATGTAACATTTGAACTGTGTGTGTCGTCAGTTGACTTGAGTGATCCTTCTGCTTATATAATTAACTGGCATCCCAGGTGTATCTAGATGCTGTATTTCTAGAAACTATGCTGTTCTGAGTGGGAGATTTGGATCATTGAGCCAAGTGAATTATTCATGTGTTAAATTCATTTAGAAAGCGGTGAGAGGAAAAAAAAGTTGCTTTCAGCTTTTCCTGATTTATTTTCTTTCCATTAAACCAATGGAGAGGGATCACTATATAATATTTAAATATCCTAGAGAAAACATGAAACTAAATATCTTGATAGAATTATACATTAAATTCTTGAAGTGCAAAAAGATTATATAAAATTTATATATACACTAAACTGATCCTAATTTCCAAGAATTCTAAGCTATACTTCTCACCACACAGAATTCTGCCATTAACTTTCATCTGTGACTTCAGAAAGCAGTTTTTTCTTTGTTTATTTCATGTAGTTCTTATAAACCCAGGTACTTCCAAGACAGAGAGTTAATAATAGTACTTAAAGATGATCCATAATCCAAAACAGACTCTTTCTTCTAGGGAACAAAGGTAAAAGAAAAGGGAATGTCAATATTAAAATGCTTATTATAAACCAGATGTGATGCCCTGCTGTCCATATCCTACATTCTGTGTTAGTACACTCTCCTGAAGTCCAGTTTGATAAAGGAGCAAACCAAATAACTGATTTATTTAAGCTGGTCCATTGTGTAGACATAGAGGGAAGAGTTATCCTGAAGGATTTCTTCTTTTTTTCTCTCTGCTGCTCTATAGCCTATAGTAAAATGAGAGAGGTGATATAAGATACAAAATATTAACTGCCAAGTACAGAAGTGCTGATAAAGTAATATGAGAATATTAGAGGTTTATATTTCAGGCTTTAAACTATGAAGGGCAGGAAAGGAATTTGGAAGCTACCATTTGAGTTAGCCCCCAATAGTTCAAGCCTTAGGCAGTGACATGAAAGGCTATATTGTTTTAAAGCAGAAAACCTTAGGAGCAACCAGATAAGCACAATATATTTTGGGCTATTACACGGCTATCATAATATTAGACATTTTTTTCATCCTTTGAAAATTCATTCAAAAGATAGCATTCTACTTCCTTTACTCTGAAGAGGGCCTCTAAAAGTCATCCCCCAGTCATTATAGTCCATGAAGTAGGTGGCCTCCAATGATGGTGACAACCATAATTACAACGGCAGGTCACAACCTCCCAAATATCCCTACAGCTTTAGGGGCTATAAATCCATAATGAAGCTCCACATTCCCATTTTTATGGCTCAAACTAATCTTTTCACTATGAAACTGTAGGTAATGAATGCTTTTCTTCACATCACTCAACAACTGGGCTTTATAAGAACCTGAGGACTGAATTCACAACCGCTGCTGTAACTGCTCTAAGCCTTTCTCCATGTTTCGTTTTCTACTTCTTTCTTTAAACATTTGTTCATTGAATATTTTCTGTGAAACCTTGTCTGACTCAGAGAAAGGCTTTATGTTGGTGCTGGACACTCAAGGGCCCAAAGTTCTAAGATGATGGGTGAATAAAAACAAGAGAGGGGAGTCATGGCTCTAGTCCTCAGGCCACCCACAAGGTCATGGCTTGTCTCTATGAAAAATGAGCACGATAGCTGAAGGGAAAGGACATTTGCCTCTGGCTCCGTTAGGGCAAGTTAGTGCACTACCCTTTCAGTCCCAGTTAGTGTTACAATAGCATGGGAGCCCAGTACGGGAAAGCTACTTCCTCTTGGTCAAGAGAAAGGACTCTACTGACCTCAGTGGAGAGGAAACATTCCAAGCTACCCAAAAACATATGAGTTAATCCAATTAGGCCATTCAGTCACCTGGCTAAGAAAACAACCCATAGATAGACAAATTCATCTAATACCATACCACAACCCATAGAAAGGCAAATTCATCTAATACCATACCATGCTAAAGTGATGGGAGAAATAGTTATCTCCTTAATGGGATGATATATTCTTCTTTCCCAGAATCCTTGCTCTTCATGCAGCACTACACTTTCTCTACTTCGGTGCCTCTCTCTCTCTCTCTCTCTCTCTCTCTCTCTCTCTTTTGGATGCTGGCCAGGGCATCCAACTGGTACTTACAGTTGATGATGATGATGATGATGATGATGATGATGATGACGATGATGATGATTATTATTATTATTATTATTATGCTTTTTCTCTGAAGCTACTTGCCTTTTTGCCAAATAGCTGCTTGCCAAACCTCTATGCTAGACTCAAATGACATCGATTTCTTTGTTCTTCTCCATTCTGCTCTTCCAGGTAGCCAAGATTTAAACATAGCTTTCCCTACATGGATGTGTTTTTCTTTTTTAAATTCTCGTAAATTTGTCCTCAAACTTCCTGAGTCTGTTCTTAAATTCTTTATTAGTGAGACTAAGAACTTTAAGAAGGGAACTTGACTTTTCAAATAATATTATGGGATCCCTGGGAGACTAAATTTCATAATGTGAGCAAAGAAGAGTAACATCAGCTGTTGAGATATGTGTTTGATCAAATTTGTGGAAAAGGTGATAACAATGTAGTAAGATGTCAGCAATACGCTAATTCAGATTGCTCAAGAATGTGAGTGAACACCCACTGGGAATTCCCAGATATATTTGAAAGGGATCATTTTTCATAGTGTTATAGATTCCTGTATGGGCAAAAAACATATGGTTTTAATGCTCTAGGTATATTTTCACAAAATATGAATACATAACACAAAGACTAATTGAATTTCTAACATGTGTACAGTGTTCAAATATAGATTATATGGATTCATGCGTGAATCTTGTATGACTTGTTATTTTACACTGGTATCTGACCCACAAAATGTATTTCTGAACTATTTGCTGATGTGATGACCGTACATCCTGGTATTTGAAGCATCCTCCATCAGATGCCTCAGAAATAGGCATATATAATAACGATATTAGCTGTAAGTTAGCACTCAGGAGCCATGGGCCAGATGCTCTTTTAGGTTTATAAATGTTACAAATTCAATCCTTATACCAGCCTGAGAAAGAGCTACCTGGTACTGAATCCTGTATTTGACACTTACCTACTGGTGACCTTGGGAGAATTGCCTAATTAATCTCTACTTCAGTATCAGAAGATGTTAAACAAAAAAAAAATAGTAGGACAGTTCTAAGTACTTGGGTGACTATACTGA
This sequence comes from Peromyscus nudipes, assembly GCA_902168325.1. Lineage (NCBI taxonomy): Eukaryota > Metazoa > Chordata > Mammalia > Rodentia > Cricetidae > Peromyscus > Peromyscus nudipes. The sequence goes on along the minus strand of CABHPH010146915.1, from coordinate 40,960 downwards.
GTGCAGACTGTGGATGATGACCTTCAAAGAGCAGACAGCCGTGGCAATGCTCATGTCTGCCTTCATGTTCTTTCTCTCGTGGTACCCTACTCTTAGATGATAATGAGTCTGCAAGAAGCGCCAGACGGGTGCTTATTTAGAAATGACCTATGTAGTCCCCTTATGCTTTCTTTTTATTTTGTTATTTTTATAACAAAAAGGCTTCTTGGGTATTGGTGAGTATGGCTTTTTACATTCTTGCTATAGATTGCTTTATGTGCAATTCCTCATTTCTCGTCTCCTCACAGCCCGCATGTTGGAGGCATCAGAGGTCGCTGGGGAGAGTCATCCATCATTTTGACACCTTTTATGAGTTTACTGCTCCTGATGGTGATTATAGGAAAGGCTGCTTAAAAGTGATAACTGCCAGAGGCACTTGATGCTCATGGTATTGATGATAGAAATATGCCTTAAGTTTAGGGCAATGGAAAAATAAACAAAGGACAAGCTGAAGATGTTGTAAAATGTAAATAGAACTTAAAATGTAGGTCCTGATAGAGAAATATTGATTTTGGAAAGAAATGAATCTATTACTATCCTTTCCAGAAGGTCTGTGTGCATGGAGTAAACCTCTTCCATGAAGGTAGATTGTCTATATTAAAATTAACCACTGAACCAGTGTCCTAATATTTTGTTCACACAATTGAGATTCAGAAAGTTGAAAATGTTAACTGCCATTACAAAATGATACCAACTCTTTGTTGAATGTATATTATTTTTGTGTCATGAGTATATTCTACTAAAAAAATTATGTAGTACAAATAATCAATTCTATTAAAAATAATAACTTACATTAATTGAATATGAAGGACATGCTCCACACTGTAAGATGCACTCTATATTTTCTTATGTAATTGATTGAGTAATTAGAGTTTGGTGGAGAGGGGTGGATTAATTAACAATATCTTTTTCTCTGTCCAGATTTAGAAGTAAATGAAGTCTAGCAGAAGGAAGAAAACAGGTTAAAGCAACACACCATTTTATTGTCTCCAATATTGAAAAATACAGCTTTTGATGTGCAGCCGAAGGGTACAGCTAATGCTTTGCTTTAAAGTGAACAAACCTCTCCCATCCTCTGACTAAACTGCACACAGTTAAATCATCCCTAACAGTGCACACATCTCCCCCAAAATTTTCATAGAAGAGCAGGCAACACAATGGAATGTCGGCGTCTGGGAAACCAGGGAGCTCTGAAGAGCATAAGCTTCAAGATAGGCAACTACATTCATTTCCCCACACTAGCTAACCAGATTAGGCTCTGGTTTCTCAGGAATATATCGTAGGGAAATGGAGACTGTGGAGTGATTTCTCCAAAGATCTCTTTTCCCAGAAAAGATCAAACTTCCTTCCCTCAAGGGAAATAGATGTGAGGCAGAAACGACCTTATCCAATACATACCACAGTGCTATATAACTAACAGCAAAAACTTAACATGCTAGTTCTTTTCTTAGTTTGACAGAACCAGTGGTGGCAGAAATAGATTCCTGGTAGACCATGTAAGCCGGAAAAGCTTTTATTGAATCAGCCTGTGTGTACTAAATCATTTACAGGACATGGGGGAACTTTTATCTTTTGTAACTTGTAAAATACAAACAATGTTAGGTAAATATAATTAGTACAAATGTGCAATTAATACTTAATTCTTCTAAAATATGGAGCAGAATGGACACAAGCAAGGTTTAATTCTTCTAGCTAGAATAAGTTATACAGGTCAAGTGGGAAATGGTTTTCCAAGCATAGAGAAATGCCTGCCTGGTAGGTTTCATAAACACAAATACTGTGTGTATCTTTTAAGAATAAAAGATAATTTCATGGAAAATGGGTGTGTGCATATGGAATGATGGCCAGAGACTTACACTAGGAAAAATGGAGCAGTATCAAATCAGGATGAGCCTTGCAGTATATGCTAAGGGGTTCAAAGTCCCTCCTGAAGTCATTTAGACAGACTACCCTAATTTGAAAAAGAGGGTCATTTGCATGATTTAATATCAACTTACCAAATAAGATATGCCAGTGGTTGAAATAATGATATGATTGCTTGTGGTGTAACCAACATTCTGATTGGATTGAGGCCCCCTCCATAGAGGAAAATACATTCCTGGTACTACAAACCTTGCCAAAAGCCTATGGCTGGGAAGGTCCCAAGTTCTGTGGGGGAATTAACCTCCGTTGTTTTACTAAATGTTCATGCTTTCAAACTTTCTTCTAAACATTTATGTTTATACCCACAAACAAGTATTGATCTCAGTCTTCATGAGAGAAGCTTCTATTATGCAGTGGGTGGTGGTTAATGCAGACTCACAACTGGTCACCATACTGAGAGACAGGATGAGGCGGTGGTGGCGCACGCCTTTAATCCCAGCACTTGGGAGGCAGAGGCAGGCAGAGCTCTGTAAATTCGAGGCCAGCCTGGTCTACAGAGCAAGTTCTAGGACAGCCAATGCTACACAGAGAAACCCTGCCTCGAAAAACCAAATAAATAAATAAATAAATAAAATATTTGCTGGGCGGTGGTGGTGATGGGGAACTCAACCCTAAACAAAATACGTCTATGACATGTTCTGGGGCCTAGGGTGTTTCTTGAAAGAGGGAGTAGAAATAAGGGTAAAAGTTCGAATAAGAAAAAACTGCTATGAAGTTCTGTCTCCTCCACATGACATGATAGCTGCCATCATGAACATTCAGACGCTGCAGTAACCTGCACAAAACTGTACAACACTGGGCCCTTCAACATCCCATGTTGGAGAAGCTCTAGACTTCAGAAGTCCCATCACTCCATGAAGAGCTATAGACAGTTCATGGCTGCTGGGGGAGTTGGAGTCACTTTCTACTGGTAAGTTGCCCATGCTCCAGTATATAAAGTAGACTTCTACCCATACTCATATAAACAACCCCAATTAAAATAAAAGGAACATACACACACACACACACACACACACACACACACACACACACACAAAGACATGGAATTGGGAGGCAGACTAACTGGGAAAAAAGGTGGGCATCAGTTGGAATGGGAGAAGTTAAGAAAGGGCAATGAGAAGTCCGTGTGTTCCCAGTACTTGTACACATGCATGAAATTGTCAAAACAGGAAAGTGGTCATGTTGCACACTTTAGAAATATTGCTCTTGTAGAAATGCAGGGAAATATCTGGGTGGGTCCGACACTTAAATATTTAATTAGAATAGGATAACAGCCATGGTTACATGGATAAATTTTCACAGAAGGGGGTGAGGGGTTTGATAAAAATGAAAATGTCCTTTATTTTTTTAAAAGATCTCTTCAATTCTAAGAAAGCACATAAGTATTAAATCACAAGTCACCACATGAGCTAGTGTTCTGTATCCCATATTCCAGGTTAAAGCTTTGCAAACTTATGTAGTAAGAGGGAAAGAGACACTTGATGAAAGGACCAAGTCACATTGAGTGTCCTTCTTAATGACATGTATCTCTCTAAACATCTCTGTAGGTGAAAGTAAGAGTTTGGTAAAGGTTTTACTTATTAAAGCAAAATCGGGAAGGATCACTGAAAAGATTAGCTTATAAAAATAAATCAGAAGAGAAAATGTTTGCTGAAAACATTGTATATACAACTCAGAGTTGTTTTCTAGTTAAGTGGCATTCTGTCCACAATCTTTAGTTACACAGTAAACAGACACAAATGGGCTTACATTTTTTTCTGTCTTTTTAATAAGGATCAGTAAAAGCTTTCTAGTTCTTTGTTTCTATGTGCAAAAAGCAATAGTAACATAATATACCATAAAGTATATTTATTTTGTACAAGTATGATGAAAATTAAAAGTTGTGAGAAGATGCCGGGCGGTGGTGGCGCACGCCTTTAATCCCAGCACACGGGAGGCAGAGGCAGGCGGATCTCTGTGAGTTCGAGGCCCACCTGGGCTACAGAGTGAGTTCTAGAGAAACCCTGTCTCGAAAAACAAAACAAAACAAAAAGTTGTGAGATGAGCTCAACAGAATTTATGCCCACTAATTTTATATGTGTGACAAATCCCAGTTTGATGGATTAAAGTGGTAACAATTTGGGTGACATAAGATCCTGTGCGGCAACAGAGCTGGCCTTTGTGGCATGCCTTTTGTATTGCCTTAAGGTGGCAGTTCAAGTGTACTTGCTCATGAAGAAGGTATCAGTTGGTAATCAAGATAGCTTACTCATGAAGCATTGTCCAGGACACCTAGAATGGCTAGTGCTTACGTACATGTATTGAAATATCCTACTGAGGCTCATTTTATATAATTAATATACACTAATAAAAAGGAAGGGATGAAGAGATGTTAAGTAAGAAGAAATTACCTCCATTCAAAGGGCTTATGAGATGAAAACTTATGATTTAAAAATATCAACCCCAAGGTCCTATCCAACGACTTTATAGAGTATTGCTCTTCACCTTTGACCTCTGAGACAGTCCTCAGTGACTGTTCTAGCATTATGCACTCAAAGTAATCATCATCCTGGGTGAGAAACTCATCACTCCACGGAAAAAGAGCACCACAACTGCTGTTTCAGATATTCCTTTGTCAGACTTGTCAGCTAGAGATCTTACATCAACTCAAATCACAGGATGTGCATCTTTTTATAACACAGTGGGTCTTAGAAAATGGTCACAGATTTGGATGACAGTCAAAGGATGTAGAAGGGACAGGACAAACTTCAGGAGTCAGTTCTTACTTTCCATTTGTTGAGGCAGGGGCCCTCTTGTTTCTGTTGTTATGATGTGGTCTTTTCTCTGCCTCATGTCTCAGCACGGCAGTGCTGACATTATATACATTTCTGGCTGTTACTCTGGATTTCAGGCCTTAAACATAGGGCATCAAGTTTGTGTGACTAGTGCTTTTACTCTGGGAGCTGTCTCCCTAGCCAGAAATCAATTTTTGCAGTGGCAAATATTCTAGCACTGGGCTACACCCTCATCCATTAGAAATTATTAGCTAATTTGTTTAATGTGAATTTAGATCACTTTCAACCTGTAATTCAATTGATCTTATTTTTAAAGTTAAGTCCTCATAGATTGATTTTAATACATGTCTTCTGCCTTGATTCTACTTACCTTTTCATATATGACCACAACTGCTCTTTTCAGAAAGCAAACGCTTTAAATAAAATTATCAAATTATTAATAAATTTTCAATTCATTTATTTTAATTAAAATCTTAGAAACTGGAAAAGCTCCTTAGAATGCTTCGCCTATATTATGTATATTAATTGTTTGTATAATTAAAACATATTTTCTTGTTTCACCGCTACTGTTTAGCATATTTACTTAAAATTATAAAACTAGTAGAAATATAAATATTGTCTTCTTCATCTGAAAGGAAATAATGTATTAGTGAAGTGTATTTGAAATTTAGCACCATGTTAATTATGGAATACCTCATGTTAGGTTCAAGAACGGTGACATCTAAGGTACAATTGTATCTTTATAACTGTTAGAATTCCTCTTAAAATTAGAAGACTTTAGGTAATATGTGAAATCACACTACAATCTATGCTTACAAGTTAATTGGTATTGGCTCACGGCCAAAATTGTTCATTGACTATACGTGTTTTATCTACATTTTAGATTTAAATTATGAAACACAGGAAATGAATTCTATATCCAGGCGTACTGTCAGACACCTTTATGGTGAGTTTCCGGAAGCAGGCTTTAGTTTTGAGTCACAAGCATAGTGTGTGGCATGCAGCAGATGTTAGATCACAGTGTGAGTGGTCTGAGTCTGAGGTAATCCTGCAAGTTATGATGACACATGACACTCCTAATGCAGAGGAGTCACCTCTCATTTCATGGAAGTTTCCAGCTCTATTCACTTGGAGTTTGGATCTTTGACTTGGAAGTATTTCTCCAAAAAGTGGAAAATAATAGAGACATCAATCAAAAATACGCCAATAAAACCATATTAATTATTAATGACTAGCTTTGCATCCTGAATAGCAACCCCTATGCCAGCAACCAAATTACATTAAAAAAATATGATACTATAACTTTCTACCTAGGCTTAGTACTTCACAGCCTTACAGTGCAGTTCACCAAGCAGCTCCAGAATCTTGAAAGACACAGAGACACAAAACTCATCTTCCAGAAACTTATCACAACAGAAACAGCAGCCATTTGAGTTATGTTCAACAGAGCTGTAAATTATGAAGACATCTTCTCAATACATAGCAGAGTTTGTTTGGTTTGGGGTTATTGCTGATATACTTGACTTGGAATGACAGCTGTTTTTTACATTTGCTAGATACAGTAGGTTTTGTATGCTTTTCACACTAAAAACTCTCATTAACATCCAATAAATCATAGTATTCCTGGAGAGGGGGAAATGGAAAAAAAAAGCATATATGAATGGTGTTGGCAAGGAAGAATGTGGTATTACTGATTTCCATGCCACTACATTCTTGTAAAAACAAAATCAGCTTACTCATGGAGCTTGGGGTTCTAATTAAGCACAAGGCGCTTTGATCACTATGGCTTGAAGTGTAATCGTTATACAATATTTTGATATTCTTCTTTGATCTAATATTTTGAATTTTGCATTAGATATAACTATATTAATGCTTCCTAGAAATAAGAAAGTATGGGAAGAATGTTGATGTGGATGCTAGGTGTTTTTCTCTTTTCTTTCATGTCTTCTTTATGTTGACTTGAGAAGACTTAGGATTAATCCATTCTTTGAATTGCCCATAACCACTGATTCTGCAAATCACCACATCTCTAAAGTTGTAATTTTTCAAAGGGTCAAAAATTTTTTTCACAAATGCTCTTCTCCAAATTTATCTCTCTATTTTGATAATGTTGATTTTCCACAAAAGAAAATAACTAGAGAATGTGCTTTTTTCCCTATAAAAGTGTAAGTACATTATAATTTAGTTGGGTGGAAATTGTGAGCCTGGAGAACTTTCTCAGCAGGAGGCTTCAGTATTGTAATATCTCAGTAGAGAAGGAAAGCACTCTCTGCACATTCTTTCACTTCCCTATCTTTAGTCATCCAAAGTAGTAACTATCTTGAAAAGAAGTCAAAAGTTGGTAGTTTATTTGGCAAGTGGGATAGTGATGCAGAGAGAAACCAGTAGACAACTGTTTAGGCTGATTGCTGATATAACATTCTTACATATCAACAAAAATTAAAACAGCTCTAACAGAGTTAAAAACCCAGTAACATACTGATCCGTTTTTCATTGTTCTTTGCTGAGTTGCCTAGCTAGCTTCTAACCATTTTTGTTTCTTTGTCTGTTTGAGAATTACCTGTTCCTCTGCTGTCAGAAGGGGTGGCCATCAAGATAAAATTGTGTGTGATATGCCACTTCTTTGAAACCAAGCAGATGAGACCCATCTTCTTAGTGACTCTGCATGTACTGTGCTTCTGTTTGTGTTGGGAGAGGCATGGATTCCTGTACAGTTCAAAGATTGATGATGCTGACAGACACAATTACTGAGTGTAAGGTTGTGCCTTGGTTGCAGAATGGAGGACTGGAAGAGAATTTCATGCTTTAGGAAATGGTCGCTGCTTTTCTAACTGGAGTAAAAGGGGCTGGAGAGATGGCTCAGCGGTTAAGAGTACTGGCTGCTCTTCCAGAGAACCCAAGTCCAATTCCCAGCACCCACTTGGCAGCTCACAACTGTCTGTAACTCCAGTTCCAGGGGAATCCGACACCCATGGCAAAACACCAATGCACATAAAATAAAGGTAAACTAACTTGAATGGAAAAAAAAAGGTGAAAACCAGAGTTTAAAACAAAAATCAAAAGTATATCAAAACATGGATGGGGGAAAGCATAGGAGGCCTCAACCTTACACAAAGAACTGCAAGTAACTAAGGAATGTTGAGGGAGGGATAGTTGTCCTCAGAGAAGAGCATACTAATTGGTTACCCAGTTCCAAATGATCAGCACTGAAAACATACACATATATAAAATTATACAGACTGAGCAAGTTTTATGTATTGTATGTTGGAAAATATATTATATATGTGTATATGTACAAATACATCATATTCATATACATATATTGTGGTAGTTTGAATGTAATTGACACCCATAATTTCATAGGGAGGGCCACTATTAGTAGGTGTGGCTTTATTGGATTAAGTATGGCTTTGTTGGAGGAAGTGTGTCACTGTGGGGGCAGGCTTTGAGGTTGCATATGCTCCAGCTATGTCCAGTATGGTACACAGTCTCTTCTTCTGAACCATGTGGATCAAGATGTAGAACTCTCAGCTCCTTTTCCAGCAACATATCTGCTTGCATGTTGCCATGTTTCCCACCATAACAATAATGGACTAAACATCTGAAATCATAAGCCAGCCCAATTAATTGTTTTCCTTTATAAGAGTTGCCATGGTCATGGTGGCACTTCACAGCAATAGAAACTCTAACTAAGACAGAAGTTGGTACCAGGGACTGGGATATTACTGTAATAGGTCTGACCATGTTTTGTTTGAAGGAATGTGGACCTTGGTGTTGGAGAATATTATTTTAGACTGTTACTTTTGTTTATGTTGCATTGGTTTAACTCTGTGAAGATGTGTTACCATGCCTATCTAAAACAACTGATGGTCTAATAAAGAGCTGAATGACTAACAGTGAGGCAGGAGGAGGGATAGGCAGGGCTAGCAGGTAGAGAGAAGATATAGAAGAAAAGATCTTCAGGGGAGAAGAAAGAGTAGCCAGAGAAGGAAGAGAACATCAGGGGCCAGCCACCTAGCTATACAGCAAGCCATGGAGTAAGAAATAATGAATGGTACACAGAAACAGAGAAAGGTAAAACTCAAAGGCAAAAGCTAGATGGGATAATTTAAGTAAAGCTGGCTAGCTACAAGCCAAGCTAAGGCCATACATTTGTAATGAAGAATAAGCCTCCCTGTGTGATTTATTTGGGAGCTGGATGACAGCAGGCCCCTCAAAAGAGCTAAAAGTAAAAAACAACTAACAACACCTTGGGACTGTGGATTAGAAAAGCAGCTGAATACTTTAAGTGGGGCTTAATGTACCATCCTAGTAAGGCCATGTAAGACAGTGGTACTGAGGGTGACTTGAGTTATGGGGTCTCAAGAGGTTTCAGGGGAGAAAATTTCTACCATGTTGCCTAGAGATTGTTCTTGTAATATTTTGGTGAAGAATGTGACTGCTTTTTACCTTTGTCTGAAGAGTCCGCCTGAGGCTAAAGTGAAGAGGTTTGAATGAATTCCTTTGGAAGAAGAAATCTCAAAACAGCCTAATATTGACTATGTCATGTGCTTATTAGTAGTCTCTCTTATGCAGTTTTAAAATGAAAAGGAGCAAGATGAGTGAGTAAAAATACAAAATGTACAGAATGAGGAGAAAGGGGGCAGCAGAAAGTGGAATGGAGCTAAATCCTGTGTTCAAGGAGATAAACAGATTAAGAAATAAAATAGAGTGGTGACATCAGGGCAAAACTACACACAGCTAAGCTTCTAACTTGTGAAAGGGAATTAAAGAACAGTTAAGATCCAGGCTTGATGATACATACCTTTAATCTCACTATTCAGGAGAGAGAGGCAATTGGCTCTCTCAGTTCAAGGCCAGTCTAGTGTACAGAGCAAGTGCCAGGACAGCCAGGTTTTGGCAGTGAAGGAAACCATGGAAAACAGAAAGCTGGTCAAGATGTAATTGAACAAATGGGCCATGTTTAAGCCCCAGCAATCATCAGAACTTGGCAGTTTTGGTCATGTAGTTCTGGCTTTAGAGTCAAGGATACACAGCAAGGGCTTATGAAATATCCCTTAACAACTAAGGAAAGCTGTTGAGGGCAGGCATGTGGCAGGGGTATCCCTGAATGCAGGCCCAGAAAGGTCATTGCATGAAACTGTGAAGGTGAAGCCTAGATTGCCTTAGAGAACCCAAAATTTTGGAGATGCCAGAGTTGTGGGATACCTGTCTAGGAAAGCTGCTGATGGAGTAGAACCAAACCAAGAGAAAGAAGTGCGCTGCAGTCAACAAAGCTAACATAGTTGGAGATCTGAAGAACATTTTGACATCAAACATGGAAATGCAGTTTGGAGTTTGCCCAGCTGGTTTTCAGTCTTGCTTTGGTCCAGTATCTCTCACTATGCTTCCTTTCCTATATTTTGGAATGTTAATGTATATCCTGTGTCAAAAGTATGTGATCTTTTTTTTTCACTTTGATTTTTTAGGGGATTACCATTAATTGCATGAATCTCAGAAGAGACTTTGAACTTTGGACCTTTAAACAAGTTTGAGTTTGTTATAGACTACAGGGACTTTTGAAGTTGGATTAAATATATTTTGCATTATGTTATGGCTACAAGCCTATGGGGGCCAGGGAGTGGAAGGTGGTGGCTTGAATAGGAGTGGCTCCATAGACTCATGCATTTGAATGCTTGACCCATAGGGAATGGCACTTTCAGGAGACGTGATCTTACAAAATTGAGTGTGGCCTTGTTGGAGGAAGTGTGTGACTGTGGGGGCAGGCTTTGAGGGTCTCATGTGCTCAAATTATGCCCATTGTGGTATACAATTTCTCCTTCTGCTGCCTGTGGATCAAGATGTAGAACTCTCAGCTCTTTCTACAGCACCATGTCTCCCTCCTTGTTTCCATGTTTCCCACCATGCTTCCTGCCATGATGATAATGGACTCAACCTCTAAAGCTATAAGCCAGCCCCAATGAAATGTTTTCCTTTATAAGTGTTGCTGTGGTCATAGTATCTCTTTCAAGCAATAGAAACCCTAACTAAGACATATATGTATGTAAGTATGCATATATATGTATATATGTATATATATATATATATATATAACAAAAATTAATGAAAAAGGAGATCACGAATTTGAGAGAAAGCAAGATGGAGTGTACAGAAAGATTCGAAGGAAGGAAAAGCAAGGGAGAAATGATATAATTATATTGTGATCTTAAAAGAGTAAAAGAATTTTTAAAATTTACTAACAAATATTTATTTCTAGTTCTTTTCACCTGAAAATACAACCACAAATCTAATAAAATGCAGACACACAACAAAACTTTTTATCATTTCACATACAAAGATAACATAAATCCAGAAATAATTGAAAAACTCTTCTTTACTCTCTTTACTAAACCATATTGACATCACAATTAATATTTTGGTATTCTCCCAAGTGTTAAGAAACTGTTTTTTTCCTTAGTCTTTTTACCCCATTTTTTTACTGATTCTTTGTGAAATTTATATATTGTACCCTAATCCCACTCATTTCCAAGTCCTTCCATATCTACCTTCTACCCTTGTGGAAGGTATCCCCCCAAAAGAAAATAGAAAGTAAAAATTTTTTTAAAAAAGTATCATCTTAGAAGCTGCAGTGTGTCCCAGCATGTCACCCTGTTCAACCAGCTTTACTTAAAAATATTCATTGCAATCATTGCAATGGGTCATTGGTCTGGTTTGAGGCCTCTGGCTTCTGTTACACCATCTCTACTGGACCCTTACCCCTCACCTATGTGGTGATATTGTGTTCCCCAATATATCATGCACCCTAATAATCTTATCTGGGGACAGAGAACAGAACAGCCACTAGACAGACATAGAGGGCAGAAAATGGTGGCACTCACACCTTTAATCCTAGCATTCTGGAGGCAGAAATCCATTCAGATCTTTGTGAGTTCAAAGCCACACTGGAAACAGTCAAGCATGGTGACACACGCCTTTAATCCTAGGAAGTGATGGCAGGAAGCAGAAAAGTATAGAAGATGTGAGGACCAGGAACTAGAGCCTGGTTAAGCTTTTAGGCTTTGAGCAGCAGTTCAGCTGAGATTCATTCTGGATGAGGACTCAGAGGCTTCCAGAGTGAGGAAACAGGATCAGCTGAGAAGCTGGCAAGGTGAGGTAGGTGTGACTGGTTCTGTTTCTCTGATCTTTCAGTGTTCACCCAAAAACAAGCACCAGGATTGTTTTATTAATAAGACCTTTTAAGATTCATGTTACACACTTAGACTTCTCTCAGGTATCCTACTGTTTCCCTGAGTCATGGAGATCCTGGAGCTTTGGTTTTGCAGGACTTGCCCCTTCTAGCACTCAAGTAACTCATAAATGAAAAAGGTGTTCAGGTAGGCTATCTCAAAGTCCTGGATCTGGGCCTGGGTGGTAGCTAAGTTCATCAGCACACTAGATCTCCTGCACCCATGCCACCAGGGCCGGCTCCCATGTACTGCCAAGGCAAGGAACAGGGCTAACTCTCCCAAGTTCTGGTGAGGGTTGGGGCTAACTCTACCACACCTATGCCCAGGGCCAGGTCAAGAAACTGTCAACCATATAAAACACATGCGAATTTCTTCTTGTAGTATTCAATCACAGCTATTAAAATAGTAACAACATTGTAGTCAAATGAAAGAGTACGTACCTAAAATTCAAGAAATTCTTAAATATAATAATAGACCTTCCAGGATCCAAGTAAAACAATGCCATCAAACTGGAGCTTGCCTGTGGTTTTGCATTTTTAAAAAATCTCTTTATCTATGCTATGCAATGACAAAATCATTTTTGTTGTATAGATTGAGTATACACATAGAGAGAGTACAGGAGGTAATCCCAGAAGCAAGTTTTGCTACATCCATCTCATTGGAAATGTTTTAATTTTCAGTAACTAAAAGAGAATTGATTCTCCGAGTCCATTTTGAAAAAATATCTAGCATGCATCTTTAATTGGAAGGGGAAGACATTGAGTTCAATTCATTCTAAGGCATGAATAACCAATTTTATAAAGCATTTCTAAACAGCCAGGGTTGAATGGAGTTTGTTTTTAAGGAAATAGATTGGCAGCAATTGCACATATAATAAAAATGTTGACGCTTAATGAATCCATAATTGGATTATTTATCTTGGAAACTGGTAAATGGGAAATATTAAGGAGCAGTTCATTTGAACTAGTGATGTAATGGATGAATAAGTCTATAACTCAGTGAGAGGTTTCACTATGACCTTGTGTGATGCTTTAAGATTGTTCAAGCAAGTCTCCGCAACAGACATAGGGCTGTCTGGCTGTATTTAATATATCCAGTATTTAGTTCCGCCAAAGTAACCTTGCTTTCAGCTCTGCAAAACACTGAGTTTCAAAAGCATATGTAATTTAAAAACAAAGACTTGGAGTCATGTGATCTGTATTACACTATGCCCTTGTTTTAAAAGTACCTAGCTATCTGGGCTTCAGCAAAACAGGAGAAAAAGGGACCATGGATTTAGCCCCCTTCATAGGAGGTAAAAAAGTGTAAGTTCTCTCCGGATAAGAAGACATTAATAATAATCTCAGAACTCAGGACTAGGGCTGAAATCCCTTCTTGAGCTTCGAAAACCTGCATTAGATGGTAAGAAAGAAGGTATTCCTCTGATGTGCTGTTGTTTACCTTCTACAGGTCTGCCACAGTGCAACAGTGAGAGGATTCCACAGGGCCTGTGATTTCAGTTGTGGGGATGCATCATCTTCCATCAATTGATGTGCTCCTATTGGGGTCCAGTTCTGTCATGTTTTGGGGAAAACAGAAAAGAAAATCAGGAGGATTAGACTATCAGTGTCCACTTAGAAACTTAAGAGGGAGTAAAGCTCATCAACAAGTACACAAATGCAGTCATACCAAATTCAAGCAAGCAACAGTACAAAGTTAAAGAGACCCACTAATACATACCTGGACAACAGAGCTCAGGCTGCTGTTCACAGGAGCATGGTTGACAGTTCTATCTGACCTGAGTAGCTGATCAATTGTCCACTCAGCCTTGGAGCAAAGCTTAAGACTCTGTCCAGGCAAAGAGGAAAGCTGTGTGACCTTGAATATTTGTCTTTAACCTGTTGAACCTTAGAACCCAGCCTAAGACCTCACCTATGGTAAGTCACAAAACTATACACTGGATTTTTTGTGCTCATCACATTTTGTGCTAATCATTTTTCTTTTGTTATTGACTGTATATTCATCGTGTGACCTAAGACAGTTCTTCTTAATCTAATGCGTCCCAAAGAAGCCAAATAGTTGATAACCAGCTACTAAACAATATACGTGATTTGGAGAAAATTCTAAAAAGAACAACAGTTCTACAATAAATAGTATCTGTGATTATTTAAAAAGATAGAATTCAAATTAAAGTCAGGGAAAAGGCTTAAGTGATCACACTTAGTTGATATTTGACATCAGCAACCATGACCTAAGACATGAAATGAAATACATAAAGGATATAAACATTCTAAAGATTGAAAAAAACAGAAATGTCATTATATGAAGATTGTATTATCCTCAGCATAACAAAATCAATATAAAAAGTAGACAAATGAATAGACCTAACAGTAGAGCTTAGCATGCTTTCTGGTTATAATATCAACATAAATATTTAATTTTGTTTCTCAGCATCAGTAATAAAATAGTACTTATGATTAAAAATGAAACTCATAATAATAGTATAAATGTACCCAGAGATAAGCTTAACAAAAGGGGACAAATTCCTCCGTGGAGTATAAAATTGTGTTTTATTTCTTGAAATAAAATATCTGAATGCTATATAGATAACCCCAGAAAACAGATAGATGGATCCTTAACAAATTTATAGATCCCATCTCTCCATGCATACATTTAATTCTAATTACATTAACACCTAGTAAACACTGTAAATTAAACATAATAAACTAAAATTCATATGAAAAAGTGATGTTTCAAGGATACCAAAATAGTTCTGAAAAAAGGAACAATGCTAAAAGCCTTCCTGTCACATAACAAAATATATTATATGCTGGTAAACTTCATTAGTGAGCAGGGCTGGGGATGCAGATCATTGGTAGAGTATCTACTTACCATGAATGTGCCATAGGTTCAACGCCCAGCATCACAAAATATTAAAAGCTACTATAATTAGTAAACTACAGTATTGGCACAAGTGAACAGATCAAAATGACAAAATAAGAGGCTCTGAAATATACTGAGGTGTATATTATACGTTTTTCAGAGTAGAAGAGACATTAGAACTTGAAAGATTTAGGTTACTCAACAACTGTTCCTGTTGATGTATTTGGTTTTAAATTTCCTTATCACATACCAAGTAAAAAAAAATGCTAAAAACAAAACCTAGAAATACAAATATATTTCAAACCCCATGACACAACAGAATTGTTGAAATTTGACAGAAAATCCAAAATATCTGAAGAAAATGTCGTGCAATTTTATACGAACAAATGTAGTATTATAGCAATAGTAAAACAGCAAAGTTAAACGTAGAGTACAGATGGTTAAAGGATACTCATACATCATAACACTAATAATGTATGGTTTGTACTATATAAAATGTGCTTGTGAATAACTAAGAAAGAAAATTTCAAGAATGGAGAAAAGTTATGACTGGATGAATTACAGAAATGGAACTACATGTAAGGAATAAACTTAGCCGGGCGCAAAAATAAGATACTCTGTCAAGAAAATTTAAAAAATAAATTTTAAAAAATATCTTTTAAAATCAAGCATTGGCCAAATCTCTCTAGTGAAAACAATGAGGCCCTAAAACTGGAAATTGGATGTAGTAGAATATGGAACATCCTCCCATATTCATGGATTGAGAAAATGAACACCAGCAAGTTTTGTTTATTACCCAAAGTGATCTACAGATTCAATTCAATCTGTCAAAATTCTGAGAACATTCTTCACAAAAATGGAAAATACAATCTTAAAATTGGCATGGAAACATAAAATAGACAAATATATCCTAAGCAAAAGAATAATGTTGAAAATATCACATGTCTTCACTTCAAATACTTCAAATTATATTATACACGCAGTAACAAAAATAACCCCATGGCACAAAAGCAGACACACTGGCTGTACTCAAATTTTTCTTTGGGCTGCCAGCTTATAAATAATGACATGGAGATTTATTATTAATTATGAAAGTTCATTCTTAGCTTAGGCTTGTCTCAACTAGCTCTTATAACTTACATCAACCCATTTATATTAATTTTCATTCTGCCATGTGGTGTTACCTCTCTTCCATCTTGCACCTCCTATTTCCTTTCCTTGTCTTGCTAGCAAATCCCATCTTTCTTCTTCCCAGAGTTCTCTCTCTGCCTGGAAATCCCACCTATATCTCCTGCCTAGCTATTGGCCTCTCAACTTTTTCATATACTAATTATCCCAATATATCTTCATACAGTGTACAAATATCCCATTTTTTTCTAAATGAAAAGAAAAAGTTTTAACTCTAATACAGTAAAACTATATACAGTAAGGACAATTATCAGGTAAGAACTACATTCACAATGTCCAGTCCATTTATATTTGACAAACTTGGAGAAAGTACTGTATTATCTATCCTATATTAGGGAGTCCAAAGGCTCACTATACTTAAACCACTTTCTATTATAACTTGTATTATCATTCTAAAATATCTTTTGACATCTTAAAACATTTTCTTAGATAAACAATTTGTTTTTGTGTCTCTCAATTATATATACTTTATATCTCTTATGTAAGTTTCTTTTTTTAATTTGGCAACAAAGTAAACTGTGTAACCATGTAGTCTTCAGTCCCCCTCAGAGACTCTAGAAGGACAAAATATTACCTGAGAAAACTGGAAGTGCAGAGTAAACAACTTCTAAAACTATAGAAATGACAGAGACAGCTGGCTGCCTTGACAGTTACCCAAGATTCCTCTGCAATGTTGGGGCATCCATCTTCAGCCTACAGTCCTAGAATATCTGACAGATTTTTCTGTGAGGCAGGATATTCTACCCTGTCTTGTCAAAATTTGGCAGTAGCCTTCTTTTGTGTCTTGCTTGTCCAGTTTGGACAGCATATTGTCAGCAGTTGAGGCAAGGGCAGTTTCTTTGCTCAGTGACTAACTTTGCCATGCCTCTATATGCTGAGCCTAGAGAGACTGCTTTCTCAGACCCTATGTGTATATTTGAGCCTCCACATTGGATGCCATACATAGTTAGATTTTTTTGGGCTGCCAGCTCATAAATAACAACATGGAAACTTATTATTAATTATGAAAACTTAGCCTTAGCTTAGGCCTGTGTCAACTAGCTCTTATAATCAAAATTAACCCATTTATATTAATCTACATTCTGTCATGTAGAGTTACCTCTCTTCCATCTTGCACCTCCTGTTTCCTCTCCATGTCTTGCTAGCAAATGCCACCTTTCTCTCTTCCCAGAGTTCTCTCTCTGGCTGGAAGTTCCACCTATACTATATGCCTAGTTAATTGCCCCTCAGCTTTTTATTACACCAATCATAGCAATACATCTCCATACAATGTACAAATATCCCACAGCACAGTCCAGTGGAAAGACATTAGGTCCTACAGTCCCCATTTGGTTGTAGCCATCTTATTTTTGACAAAGATGTCAACAACACAGGCTGGACAAAAAGACAGCTTCTCTAAAAAGTGAAACTAGGAAATGAGGCATCTGCTTTGGAAGTCTGAAACTAGATGTTTCAGCATGCATAAGGATCAACTGAAAATCAAAGACTTTAAGTCTCCAAACTTTGAAACTACTATTGAAAATCCCTTCAAGATACACAGATGAGAAATGGTTTTCTGAATGGGACTTCAATAGCACATGGAATATCAGTAAGTAATGACTAATGAGAGCACATTAAACTCAAATTTTCCTGTGTAGCAGAAGAATCAACAGCACATAGAGAATGCCTATAGAACTAGAGGAAATGTTTGCCAGATATTCCCCCAATGAGATGTTACAAAGGAAATGGGAGGCAATATGAGCAAGTAAGAGAAAAGAAGAGGAATTGAAGCAGAACTGATGATGTCATCAAAACACATTTCATTTCAAGACACTGAAAACTTTATTACAATTTGATTCTAGTCTCTACTGCTTTAACTCACAAAAGCGTAAGATCTAACTAAGTGGAAACTGTCAATCAATTTAAAATCAAGTTATAGTCTCCATAGCAACCTCCTTTATTCCAGAGAAGTCGTAATACATATAAAACTGAGGATGAGTACTAGAAGTAGCAAGAACTTACTGTGTCTGAAAGACTTTAGTTTCTCTAATAGGGACATGTAGAAGGGAGATTATTCACAAAATTGGCCTTTGGGACTTCAGGGGACAAGACAGTAAAATTGAGTCTTTTACTAACTCCCACTGATGTTCAAAACCTAGCATTTGCAAAATTAGTTCAAAATTTCATTTTATTGATTTAAAGTCCCGAAATTTTGAATAATTAAAAGTCCACTTTCCTCGGGGGAGGCTTTGCCCTCGAGGATTGGGAATGGGGGGTTGGCTGGGAGGAAGGGGAGGGTGGCGGGAGGGGGGAGAACAAGGGAATCCGTGACTGATATGTGGAACTGAATGGTATTATAAAATAAAATTAAAAAAAAAAGTCCACTTTCCTTTAAGAACTGCCTAGTGAATTATTAGTTATCATTACAAGATACCTGCCAGAAATAAGGGAGCTAAGGTTTATTTTGCTCAAGGTTTCAGGGTATTTTAGTCCATCAAGGTGGGGAAGGCATGGCTGAGCTCCTGCTCATGGGTGCAAGAGCCTGCAACTTCAACTTCTTCATGTGGGGGCAAAACAACGAGCAGAAAATGGCACTAGACACAACAGTAGCTTATGATCTTGAAAGGCCTGCTCTGAGTGCCCCACCTCCACTAATGAGATCTTCAACTTCAAAAACAATGCCATTGTCTGGGGAGTAATATTAAAACACAAACATCTGTGGCAAATATTTTACATTTAAATCATAGTACCTGGAAGGCCTTATTAAAATCTGTGTTCCTGAGAATTACGGTAACACAAATTGCTAAATGGCCTTATTAATAGAAAACCTGGAGCCAGATATTGGGGTGAAAGCTGAAAGATCAGAGAAGTAGAGCAAGCCACAGCCACACCACCTATTACCTCACTAACTCCATGAATCCTCTGACTGAAATCCTTTGAGTCTTCACTGGAAAAATCTCAGCTGAATTGCTTCAGTTCCTGTTCCCTCACACCTTATATACCTTTTCCCACCCTACTGTCTCTTCCTGGGATTAAAGGCGTGTGTACTTCCCAGTACTGGGATTAAAGGTGTGCGCCACCACTGCCCAGCTCTGTTTCCAGTGTGGCCTTGAACTCACAGGGATCCAGAGGTATCTCTACCTCCTGAGTGATAGGATTAAGGGTGTGTGCCACCACTCTCTGGCCTCTATGACTAATCTAGTGGCTGGCTCTGTCCTCTGATCCTCAAGACAAGCTTTATTAGGGTACACAATATAGCACCACAAATTACCTCTGATTTCAAGTTTTAGAATTTCTGGGTATGACTTGGGTCTGTGATTTAAAAAAAATACTCACATGATACCTCGTGAAGCTGGCCTTTCCTGGAATTTTTTGCAATGTGATTATGTATGTTATAGATTTAAAGAACAAAGCTGCGTTTGCATATGTTAATTATCTAGAGTTTATATATGTGTGTATATGTATTTATGTATACTCATGTACTTCAAAACATGATAAATTGTATCTGTCAATTATAAAAAATGAACAGCCTCCCAGGGCATGTAAAAATGGCTAGAAAAAGATGTTTATTGTATTAGAAACCCAAGGTTGCATATTTCAGGTTATTTCATTAATCAATACAAAGGATTCGATCAAAGAAAGAGCAGGGCTAGTCTCATTATACAAACCAAGGAAATGAGACAGAGATTATGTGATCACTGAAATGCACAAGTACAGGTGTGGGTACTGGCTTATAATTCAGTCTGCCAAACTAATCCTCCTGTATTAATTTCTTCCCACAAACCTGCAACAAAATACCTGTCCAATACATCCTAGGGAGGAAGGATTTACTTAGGCTCACATTTTGAGGATGCAGTCCATGATGTTTGGGAATGAAGGTGTGAGGAGAGTAAAGTTTCTGGTCTCATTGTTTCTGCCATTGACAGCAAAGAGTGATAATGCTGATGCTCATCTGGTCTTCTTTTTATTTTGTCAAGAACCCTAATCCATAAGAACGATGCTAAACCCAGCTAAGAAGTGTGAGGGTCTTCTACCTCAGTTAAATGAATCTATGTATGTATCTCTCACATAGTCTATAATGTCCATAGACTAACCTATTTCATACAATATTTCTGAGGCATGCCCAGAGACTTGTCTCTTAAGTGATTGTAAGTCCGATCAAGTTGCTAATCAATATTTATCATTACACCTACTGCAGTTTTATTAATGGCCTTGAGCTTTATGATAAAAATAAGTTTCCTACAAAAAAGAAATAAAACAGTGCAATTACACTCAATATAGCTTTGGATGATGGTAGAAGGCCTCTACCCAGAATACTTTAATAGCATTTGACTGTAATAGTGACATAAATATTGCAGAGGGCTGTATGTTTTTTCCAGATTCTTTTCCATAAAGTATTATATTAGGTCCTTTAAATATGTTTTAAGTGTTTATGTTAGTCCAGAGATTATCAACTACATTTATAAATGAGAACAAGGTCTAGAAATGAAAAGACACACTTGTCATTTTTTTCTAACTTCTGCTTTCTAGTTGCCCTGGATGTCACCTTACCTTTTCCCAAGAAAGCCATGCCTTTCTTCACCATGAACTCTCATACAATCAAGAGGAATGTCTGACGTGTAAACTCTCAAACTCAAACTGATTGTTTAGTAAGCACATGAACATAGATTTTTAGATCGAGACCAGGGATGCAGCTTTGGGATTTCCTAACTGAATTAAAGGGGGAATCAAACATGCCGACTTAGCATTGCTCTCTCATAAAATGAATGTGAAACTAATAATCCATACATCAGAGGGAGATGTTAGAGGTATATGAATCACCCATCTCGGTGCCCTAAAATTCTTCACAAGAAATGTCGCTAGACTAGAGTGAGCACCATCACCAAGGCTTTGAAGGCAGCCACAGATATATGAACCAGCACATATCAGAAGAAAAGACTCAGGGGAATGATGAGTGGCTATTAAATAGAACTTCTGACACATAGTGAGGCATGCATTTTTTTTCTTTTGTAGGAGACAGAAGTGGGAAAACACAAAGGGTATTTATAAAAGCTTGGAGAATCTCATTGACTGCCTGAGGTTTGTTGAGACTTGAGAACCTAACTGTGTTTTGGGACTGACAATGCTTTGTTTTTGCTTTTCAGTCTTGGTTTCATTGAGCAGAAGGAGACAAGGGAAAGCTAACATGGTTCGGTTGCCTAGGGTTGGTCCCAGCTTCCTGACTAAAAAAGAAGTTGATAAATGATACCTTCAGTTTTCTTTCAAGTTGTAGTTTGATTCACCAGGGTGAGCATAGACGAATTACTTTAGGGCAGCAGCTGTGACTAGGAAAATGACTTATACATTTGTCTCAGAAAACTCAGTCTCCTTAGGACTTCCGCTTAGTGGTCAGAGGACAGGAAGAGTAGAGAGATTAACCTTGACACTGTGCCTAAAAATAGGCCAACAGTGATCTTATCTTTGTTAACACTTAGCATAAGCTTTTAGGACTGATGCTTTGCCTCATGTGTAAAAGAGCAACTAACTGAGACTCATTGGGTTTACGTTACATTTCTCAAGGATTTCCAAGAAGTAATTATTGAATAGGTTGCAAAAGTCATATATTTATGTAATTTCATAAATTGTCTTAACTAAGACATAAATTTGTCTTAATTTAGACAAACATTTTCACTATACTACGCTACCTAATATTTCATGTATCAATTTATGTTTTCGTTCATTTAAGAATTACATGAAAGGAAGGGTTCGCTGTTGTATGAATTTTCCTGGGGACAGATGTGAACAAACATTTATTTACACTCCCATACAGTAGCAATGACATGCCAAAGAAAGAAGTCTAACCAAAGTTAGTTTAGTGAACCAGTAAGTTTATCAGGGTTACCTATAGTTTTATAGGTGAGGGGTTACTTACAGGAGCCTGGGGGACTCAAATATAGATCACAGGCGAAAAGTCCACCACAACATGGATGAAAATTCATGAAAGCTTTATCTCAGGAGCGTTTTCACAACTTGCAGATAGCTTGACAAGTTGGAGAGTTCCCTTTCTCCAGCGCTTGTTACTATTTATGTAACAACCTTGAGAAGGAGCCTTGTGAATTTTATAATTTCCAGGGACTTCTTGAGACTTGTAAATTGCTTATTCTGAACCTATTTTTCTTACTTCCAGAGTCTTAAAGTGCCTCTCTCCAGGATGGAATATTTCATTTGGAGGAAATGGCTACATAACCCTGGCAATTGTTATCCTTCAAGTATTACAATATTAATCTCCATTTGAATACCAAGAGCTGGGTGACATCTTTCTTACCAAGTACCGTCTAAAGAGTTGTGTGTGGACTATAACTAGGACCCCTACCTTTATACACCTTCAGTCTTGCTTGGGATTCAAACACAATGCAAGAAAATCAACAAGAACAATGACCAGATGAAATCATTGATTTGATTGACTTGCCTGTTTAAATGTGTGGCCAATTCTTCTTCCATAAAACACTTTACAACGCACAACATTTATAAGCCCCCATCAAATACAAATCAGCAAGGACATAATGAATTTTATGCACAAAAGCATATAGTCTTCCCAGCATCCCAGCATCACTAGGGTAGCAACGGCAGAATTTATGAAAAGAAAATTAGCATAACTCTACATTAGTGATCAGATGCAAAGCCTGTATCCCAGGCAGACATTACAGCTGCAGATTTCAATTTTAAGATTGCTGATAGCATGGCGTTTCAGAGTTTCAAATGTAATATGTCCTGAATCTTTAAATTTAAAATAATTCAAATAAAATATTTATTGGGAAATCATTTATAAATTTTGGATAAGGAGTAAACTCTTGACCTCCTTCATGAGTTTATCAGCTTCCTAACTCCACTTCTCTCATCATGTGATCTGTCTTACTTTTCTCTCTGTATTCTTTTCTATTCTAATTATTATGAATAAAAGAAGAAAATAACACAGGGTTTATTTAAAATTGTGTTTAGTGCTTTCATGCATTGTATTTAAGACATTAAAATTAGGAAATTAGATGCCTGCCAGCCAAGGCAATTACTTCTATCCATTACACTTGAAGATCAGACCATCCCAATTCATGAAACAGTTTCTCTTAATTGTTTCATGCTCTTCATAGTGACAATAAATCCAAATTACCACTTTTTTGTTGTATTGACAATGTACTGTTTGAACTATGGGTAGTTGATAGTCTTTTTAACAATTGTTTTCTTTAATATTTCTTTTCTTGCCTGCTTTCATCTGAAATTTTATGGTGTTGGAGTGCTATCTAAATTAAAGTTTGTCATATTCTTAGTGCTGCTTCTAGATATCATCTATTATCTATCTATCTATCTATCTATCTATCGATCTATCTATTTATCTATCTATCATCCATCCATCCATCTATCCATCCATCCATCCATCTATGCATCTATCTCTCCATACATTCTTATAAGCTTCATCTAATGGAAACAAAGTATTTTTTCTGGTCTATTTTTTCATCTGTCTTATCTAATGTGGACATCACTAACTAAATGTAGTTGTATAAATCACTTAGAATTAATATTTAAGTTTCTCACAGTAGCTACTGTTCTGAGTCATGAAGAAAGATTCCTATCAGTAGTTTTGTTACTTTTTTATTTTGAACTTTTGAGACAGAGTCTGGCCATTGTAGCCTCAGCTGGCCTAGACCTCACCACATAAACCAGACTGACCTAAGACTTGTAATGATTCTCCAGAGTGCTGAGATTTACAGGTATGTACCTGGCTCAGAATGTCATCTTGGTAGAATTTCCTCAGGGATCTCTTGTAAATGATAAAGTGAGTTTTTCATATGAGCTAATATTGTGTGTGTCGGGGGGATTAAAAACAAAGCCAGAATAATCTCTAGGCATTTTTATTATGGAATAGCTCATTAGACACTCACTTATTATCTTCTGGGATAGGCAGAATTCTGGCAGAATGTAAGCCATGTTCATTTCTGGAATTCAAATAGCCCTCACATGTAAATCACACCAAGAATTCAACTGAAAAGGGCCAGTAAGATATTATTTAGAGTGGTTTAGAGTGGTGTGTGTGTGTGTGTGTGTGTGTGTGTGTGTGTGTGTGTGTGTAAGGGACTGAGATATATGCGGAATGATAAATTTAGGAGTTCTTGTTGTAGACAAAATTTAAATGAATTGAGCTAAGGTCTCCAAACTTATGCTCCTCAGGGAAGAGACAGTTATTCATAACAAGTGAGAGGCATGCCTGGCTAGAGTTTAAAATCTCATGGGGAGCAAAGAGCATACTTTTGTGGTATTTAGAGAAAAACATTACTACTCTTCTCTATTTTGAAGCAAGGATTGCTTCCCAATATGTTCTTGACAATGTGGTGCCTAGATAGAAGCCTCTGCCAGAGACATACACAACAGTCCTATCTGGGAGTGGGGGGATTTAGTGTCGTATGGAAAACAGATCAGCTGAAAGACAGGATGGCTTTTGTGTTGCCAACATCAGTCGTAGCAGAACTGGTGGAAACAGACCCTGGTGGGAGAATTATGGAAGACAAGGAGAAGCTTCTTCGGGGAAAACAAAAACAGAAACAAAAAACCATGCAGTGAAATCCAACCACTTCCCTGTACTTATGTCTCTGGAAAAAAAAATGGATAATATCACTGAGTTTTTATCAAGAAGAACTGTGAGAATTTCCTGTTTGCAGTGAGTAACAGCTAATGCTGGGACTCATACCTGTTCAAAGTCCTGAGAATGAGTGGCTGTTGAATGCTATGCCCTAATGCGACATCTATGTCACCCTCTCCCAAGCTTACAGAGCATCATAAAAGGGGAGGGAGCAAAACATAAGCGTGAAAGTATTGGAAGGAGTCCTGTGGAATGCTGTCTATTGTACATGGCATGGGCAATGCACTCACATGCTCATAGTACCTGATTATGGGTACCTGACTTGCACAAGCTGAGCCTGTCAACATTGTATCATGGATGAGAGAGTCCTAGTTTTCCTCATGGAGCTACTGGCTGTTAATTGTTAGTGGAATTTTTTTTCAGTGATTTCGGTGGTTTTAACGAGAATTGACCATATACACTCATATGTTTGAATACTTGGCCCTCAGCTGAGACTGTTTAGAAAGGATTGGGAGGGGTGGCCTTGTAGGAGAAGGTGTCTTACTGGGAGGCATCTTTGAGGTTTAATACCCTATTCCATTCCCAGTTAGTTTTCTCTCTCTCTCTGCCTACTACATTGCAGATAAGGGTACAAACTCTCAGCTAGTATTCCAGCACCATGCCTGCTTGCCTGGTGTCATACTCCCCATTATATTAGTCATGGAGTCTAACCCTCTGGAAGAGTAAGGTCCCCAACAACTCTTTATAGGCTGCCTTGGTCATGGTATCTACTCACAGAAATAGAAAAGCAATCAAGACAGGAGTATATCCACTGGTAAGTTATGTGTGCTATGGCAAATAAAGTTCTACCTATGAGCAAATTTTATTTAACTTACCTATTACAAAACAAAACAAAAATGTCCATAAGTAGGGGATGGATGGGTCGGGAAGAAGGCATTAAATGGGAGTAGGAAGGGGATGAGAGAGGGTCATGGATTGTGAAAATGACAAAAATACACTCATTTAAGTACAATTATCTGAACAATTGAAATGAAAATGGCTTAATATGTTAATTTAGGATAGCTAGCATTTCATTAACATGCGAGGCCTTTATCAATAGACAAGGTGGCATAGTACAGCGCTGGTAGGGAATGAATACTTGTTGAGTAAGTATTTTCTCTTTTCTTCATCTTTACCCTACTTTACCCTACTTGGCCACTTTAGAGTTAGTGAAAAATAATTTATTCTTCAGAAACTCCTAAAGAGAAATTCAAGACTCATGGTATCTTAGGTTCCACAAGTGCACTTATGTAGCGCCTCCCTGGCTCCCTTGTTAGTCAGGGCATCATGATGGAATACTTATATCCTCTTCCTGCTCCTCTGGGACTATGTGAGTAATCACTGGGGGGAATTCCCCAAAGCAAATTAGAGAGAAGGCTATTCTGTCTTACTATGCTTCAGTAGGATTAACACGCATACACACACACACACTTCATTTGTTTGTTCTTTTCTCCCTCTCTGTCATCCAAAGTTTCAGACACTTTCTATATCCTTATCAACTTACCAAGGAGATTATATCAAAGGCAATATTTATCTCAATTTTTCAAAATTAATATGCCAACAGCAGTCCTCATGCAGCATGTGAATGGATGCCCGGAAAAGTAAGCTATACAGATGTTTATTTAATCTACGGAAGGTATCAGGTACTTTTACCAACATTTTAACTTGAGCGCTATTTCATTTTCAGTAATCAGTAATGTAGCAGAATAGAAGTTTGGGATAGCAGGCATCTAGAACATAGTCATTGTTGTTTGTGGGAGATTCCAAAGACAGGAGGGATGCAGAGTCCCTAGCATTCACAGAGCCTGCAGTTGGTGACATCAGATAAAAGCCTAACTTTTCCTTATCAAAAAGCTAAGGTACAGCCCTCGATTTATCTACTTGCTTTCATAATGGACTCTTGATGGAATTACTAAAAGATGTAAAAGCAATACTGTCCCACATAGTGCTTCAGAAGGGATTTATCATGGCAGGGCTGTGGCTACATGAGAGTTTCTATGGCATTAGCTGTGCCGCCCATCATCCTGAGGATTCTGGGAATTCCCTGATATCTCACTAACCACTTAGATTCCAGTCTACCTGAAATATAAATGTTTCCCTGTCTATTTTCTGTCACTAAATATCTTCTCCAATAGTAAATATTACTCATATTTAAGAAAGCAAGACTTTTAGGGGTGACTTACTTGTCTACTGAGATACTTGCTTGATGTAACTGAATTGGTAGACATGTCAGCCAGACACCCTGCTTCAGTCTACCCCATCTAAAAAGAAATATTAGTTACATTCTGACATGTTCTGCTTTCCTTTTCGTATTGTGTACCATGTGTTTCTCAACATCTCTTCTCACCATTTCTCTTGTACATGTAAATAACTTTATATTTGAATAATGTCCTCCGATTCTAATTTTATAAGTAGTCATTTAAAATTCTTAGGGTATATTAGACAGAATTAATTCTATCTTAACATTCTCAAGCCTTCAGTCTCAACTAACCATTGTGTCCTTTGAGGAAGCTTCTCATTTTAAATAAAATACACATTCACCCATCTCAGAAATTGCTTCAGACTCTTCAGTTGCTCATTGGTAGGGAATCCTCATCAACGGGTGTCTGGTTTCCCACTGTCATATGAAAATGTTTCTCTTATGTAGCAAACTGGAATAAGGAAAACTAGTTAGCATAAACACAGAGAACATTAGCATGAATAACATGAATTATTCATGTGGTTGATTCTGACTTTATTGTGCAACTTTTAAACACTAAAGGAGTAATGGGATGGCTTGAAGTTGATATTGAATTGGAATAAAGGTAGAAGTGTTTTAGCAACCAGAATTACCACCAGTGTTTGAGGAAGAAAAACAGAAAAACTCCACAAGTGCAGGCTATGTTACATTCAGAACGCAAAGACTCTCCTGGGCTTTATGACAGAATGTGTAAAACAAGCTGAAATACAAGTTTATCCTGACAGCTGCTCGAGAGGTGTCCACAAAGAATGGGATGTGTCAACATGAACTCACCTTTTAGCAGATGTGTGAAGCAAGGGAAAGCTATTATGAAATGCATGTCAGAGTAGGAAGGACTAGGGACTGGAGAATTGTCACTCAGCCTGACTACTATTACTAAGTGGCAGCTACAGAGAAGTCTTATTTCTGTCTGACTGGTAAAAGGAGATTATAAAGACACTGAGCAGACAGGGTTTAGATTTCTCCTTAAAACTGAGGCCAGCTTTTGAGCAGTATACATCAATGTTTCTAGCTGAACAATAGCCAGGCTGACCCAAAGAAGGATGTAATACGGTAGAGCATCCATGCAGCTAAAGTGGTAGGAAAGGAAAATAAGAGGTCTGTTACTGTTGCAAGTCAAGAAGGAGCAATAAAAGGAACCCTTACTTGTTTCTTTGTTGTGGAATAGTAGCTTAAGATGTGTTGCATTCATTTATGCTGTGGAATATTTGTTTAATGACACAAAGATACATTGCATTTTTCTATGTTACATTTGTTTAACTCTGTAAAGCTGTGTTACTTTGCCTGTCTAAAACACCTGATTGGTCTAATAAAGAGCTGAACGGCCAATAGCTAGGCAGGAGAGAGGGATAGGTGGGGCTGCCAGGCAGAGAGAATAATAGGAGGAGAAATCTAGGCTCAAGAGAGAAGAGGAGGAACTAGAAAAGGAGGAGGAGATGGAGATTCCAGGGGCTAGCCACCCAGCCACATAGCCAGCCATGGAATAAGAAGTAAAGAAAGATAAATAGAATAAAAAAAGGTAAAAAAAGCCCGGAGGCAAACTGTAGTTAAAGAGAAATGGGATAATTTAAGTTAGAAAAGCTGGCTAGAAACAAGCTAGGCTAAGGACAGCATTCATAAGTAAGAATAAGTCTCCGTGTGTTTATTTGGGAACTGGGTGGCAGGCCCTCGAAGAGTAAAAAATAAATAAATAAAATAAATAAAAAATAAATAAAAAACTACATCTATCACTAGAAGGTAAGAAGTCCTTGCTTCCTTGGAAAACACAGTTGTCAGGAAAATGTGTGGGGAAGGGAGGCTATGAGCTGGAGTTCAGGGAGAGTGCCGACTCTGCTCTTTCCCTAAGACACTGGGAAGTTCCATACATCTCCTTCCTGTGCTTTCTTGAGCAATTTTCTTCACCTGGAAACTATGGGACAAGGGCTCTCAATATTGTGCACCTACAACTTTAGAACTCTTTTGTTTCACATTTGATCTATTCTCTATGAATCCCTTATGTGTATACAATGCATTTTATTCTTAACTATCCCCTTCAGTTTTTCACAGACCTCCCTAAATCTCCTCAATCTTCATAATCTCATTTTTCTTCATAATCTCCTGGGCTCAGTGAGAGCCATCAGGATGTACACCACTGTAGGGACACCCACTAGAGCCTGAGAAACCAATGAGAAGCCATAGTCCTCAAGAAGCCAGCTTCTCTGTCTCACTGGCAGAGAGGTACTGGCACTTGGTAGATGCTGGGGGAGGTGATGGTCAGTTTTTAACTTCAGAACCTGTTAAAGTGAAGATTTATTTATGAGAAAGAATGGAACCCAAGAATTTTATTTTAGCAAGTAACAGGAAATTCTCACTTTGATTAGTGTATTGCCCTGAAGAAATCCCAAGGAGAAAGGACTGACACTTGAGGTTCCAGCTTTTCTATCTGTATTTCTCTCAGCAGACAGTGGGTTCCAAGGACACTCCTGCCTGGGAACTACCTATTCTCTCTCCCCTAGGTAGAACTAAATATTAGCATTGGTGCCCACATATCTTTCGCCACGCACCTTTGTTTTTATGTTTATTTTTAGAATAACCAAGCCCCGGGTCCCAAGTCTGGTTACTGGACACCATCTGGTTTTACAAAGAAGTCTGCTCAGCAACTTGTTGAAAATGGAAATCTGATTCAAGACTCTGGGTGTCAGGTTTTTTTTCTTAGTGATCTCGCCAATTCCTCTAGGCCACTCAGCATCTTTCCATTTATCCCTCACCCTGAGAACTTCACAGCTTCCTCTGGTAACGAACTTTTTTGTCACTTCTACTGCTGAACCACATATATCGCTAAACTTTTTCTATTTTCTTTCATAAATCTCCAAGACTGCAAAAGCACCACAAATACGGCCACATAAAGCATCTCCAGGCAGAGGAAGTCATTTTATTCATCTAGTGGCTTCCAGATGCCCAGTGTGCCACTATCAAGTGCGAAAATGAGACTTTTCATTTAGCTTCATTTTCGTCATCTTAGGAAACCTCTACCACTGAGCAAAGGTGAGCCATGGGCCTACTTATCAAACAAGGGATCATATCAATATTTTCAACCAGGCAAAGGACAGTAGTGGAGATGTAATGTGAAGGCATTATAAACTTACATGCTGAGAAGATGCATTTTTAAAAATCATTTTCCCCTTTTTTAAACTAGTTCCTTTGCCCTTCCTTGTTTTACTAACGTGTGTGTAGTGGGTATGCATATATGAGAGATATGAGAGTACAGGCATGTGAACCCCTCCATTCAGCACATGTAGAGACCAGAGCTAGACATCAAGATGTCTCCATCTAGTGCCCTCTGTCTTATTTCCTTGAGGTAGGGTCTCTTCCTAAGCCCAGTGCCCCCTTTTTTTGATAGGCTGGCTGACTCCTGAGGTCTTAGGATCTGCTTATCTCTGTTCCAGTGCTGAGGTTACAACAATATGCAACAGTACCTGGTTTTATATGCGTGAGCTGGGGATTCAATCTCAAGACCACATGCTTGAAGGTCAAGCGTTCTTACCCACTAAGCCATCTCCCAGACCCCCAAATTTGTCTTTTTATTGTGTCATTTGTGTTGACTAAGCCAGTACTTCTCTGATAAACAGGAACTTCCAAGAGAAATTTGACATTTCTGAAACATTTTAGATTAAGATTCTTCTAGGTTAAGATTCAAGAGATGATATCTAAATACCCATTGTACAGTATGCAGTGTGATAGAGAATGCACATGGTATTCTCATCTCATACACACCCCTTCAGAAGGCTACTTGCCATAATTTATCAGTCACCTTGCTAAAACCATGTGTGGAAATCCATACCAAAAATTGCAGCACCTGGGAAGGTGAAGCAAGAGGACCAGTAATTAAAAGCCAGCCTGGGTTACAACAATGAGTTCCAAACCAGCCTGAGTGGTCTAGATAAGACTCTATCTCAAAATTAAATTAAAAATTAAAAACAAACAAATGAACGAGTAGAGAGACTGATTTACCAAAATTCACGCTACTCACTGAGCAGAAAATGTAAACTCAGTTTTCAACTCCAAGTTCAGGGCTTTTCTCATTCTCCTTTTTAGCCTTTACTCTGTGACTCAACTGCAGAAGCAGAAAGGAATAAAGAGTCACGCCCAACCGTACAACACACACGGGATTTTTTAATCCCAGTGGTTGGTACCTGTATGACTTTGCAGCTGTATCTATCTATCTATCTATCTATCTATCTATCTATCTATCTATCTATCTATAGATAGATAGATAGATAGATCAATAGATATAGATATAGATCTCCTGTGTTTAGCACTCCATCAAGAACACTTCACTTGATACCTAATACCATGTTTCCAATGTCTCATAGTGGATAACTTCTTTTTGCTAACTGTATCACCTCTGCCTTAAATTTATGAGCTTACATTTCCTCATTCACTTAACAGGTATTGTGACATTGTCTTCTATGGCATCCCTTCATCTATTATAGTCAATTGTCTACTGGTGCCTTCTTCTTTGATGATATTTCTGTACTTTATCTGTGATGTGAGTGTTTGATTTTATTCTTGCACTTAGTACTTTGGTTCACAGTTGCCTACCGTTCATTGCTACACTAGCTTGGCTGGTTTCTTTGCCATCAGCTCAATTCATACACCACCCTACCTTTGGCTAAAAGTGACCAAAATGCATTATAGGAATATATGAAACTGTCAAACAAAAAAAAATTAAATTAAGACAACCTTTAAGGACTAAATCAACGTGAGAGGAAACCCATACCTGACACTGCTGAAGTGTCCAATAACCTCAGGCTGGACGGGTCATGGGCCCAGTGGAAAACTGCTACTAGTATTCTGCTAAAAGAACATTGAAATAAAATAACTCTTAATAACAATGTGATGTGACCATAGATGACTACCTTACTCAACCCTCACCAGCGAAGACTCTTCTTGCAGCAGATGGTAGTTATCATGGAGAGTCACACTGAAAAATGTACAGAGAGTGAGAGACCCTGGAGCACTCAGCCCAAAATGGGATGTCTTTATCAAACCCTTCTCCTCAAGGCTCAGCAATATATGTAGAAGAGGAAGAGGAAAAAAAATTATCCTGGGTAGTAGATAGCTTTCCAGACATAATAGCACAGGTATGCATTTACAGAGACTGTGACAGCATGCATTCGACATGCACAAATACAAACCAGAAAAATTCTCAACGTTGAGGAGGGGAAGTGGACACAGAGCCCCACTTCTAACCAAGAAACTGTTGACAAGTGGCACCTGACAGGACAGGGAAAATCAGTTTCCTCTGATGATCGTCATCACTGCCCCTATCAACAACACTCCTGGGATGGCCACACTCCAAGGGGTAGTTGGCCAGCATGAAACAAAGCTGGTCATTTGGAGGACATTTTCGTTTCTTATTTTGTTTTGTATTATTTTGGTATTTTCTGTCCTAGAGGTTTTTTGTTTGTTTTGATTTTTATTTTGTAGTTGTTGTTGAGAAAGTTGTTGAGAAAGAGAGAGACAGACAGACAGACAAAGAGAGAGACACACAGAGATAGAGAGAGAGATCATGAAGTTCGGTGGATAAAAAGGTGGGGAGGATCTAGGAGGAGTTTGGGAGGGGAAATAATATGGTTAAAATACAGTATATGAAAATCTTAAATAAATAAAAGATTAATAAAATTATACTAAGTTGATTATAAACCAACAGAACCTTATATACTACTAAAAAATCAAAAATTTCTAGTATATTTTAAATTCTTAGTCTATTTTAAATGCATTCATAAGGCCTGGGAACATTTTTACATTGATCAACCAGTATGTGCATTTATATCTGTCATTGCTCAATCTCATTGGTAAAATTGGTAATGCTTTAGAGACTTGCTGGTTAACTCAAAGTTCACATCAGTAATATCAAGAACATTGAAACTGAAGATGCATATGAGATTGAGAAGAAACACTGAAAATTTGATTTTGGCGTCTATAGAGGTGGCTCCATTTATAAAGTGCTTATTGCACAAGCGTTAAGTATCTGATTGTAGCACCTGCACGAAATTGCCAGGTATGGTTTTATATGTGCCTACCCTCCAATCACTGGGGAGGCAAAAACAGGACTATCTGCCATGTTTGCTGGCCAGGTAGTCTGGTAAATTTGTGAGCTCCAGGTTCAGTGAGAGAGCCTGTATTAAAAAAAAATAAAACAGGAAATTAAAGAGGACACCAGAAATTGACCTCTCACCTCACATTCAGATGCATACAACAGCATAGACATATATACTTGTGCACATAACAGTGCATGCATACACGCATAATAAAATAGTTAATGGCAATGAATGTTCTGTACATGAAATGTGTTAAGATGCAGACATGAAAGTAAATTGTTAAATCTTAGGTAATAGGTTAATCTTTGCACAGCATATTTGGATTGTATCACATACATGTTTGTTTTCTAACTCACAGTTTACTGTTTGGAAGTTGAAGTGATCTATACACTAGTGTTATTTTTTTGTTGTCATGCCTCTTCACATCTGTCGATCTTAGAGAGAGAATCTGTCTTCATTGGCCTTCCTGACCTTTGCCCCCAATGATCTGGCAATAACATTTAACAACCGGAACTAGTAAGAGGGGGGTTTATGAAGTCCTGGGTGCTCAGTACCTCATTTTGTTCTCACAACTTCACAACTAGCCACTGGAATGATCATTATTTCATAGACAGCAAAGCTAAAACACAAAGCAAGCCACTAAATGTAGGTCACAAGGCAGTGAAGAGATAAGAATAATGACCAGTTTTGCTGACCCAAAAGTGAAGGTCTTTCCTATGGTGCTATTTCACCATCACGTTACTGAGTGAGAAATCCTAGAAGAGTCCTGCACTTTCACTGATCTGGGCAACTTTGGTACTCTGACATTAATTAAAATTTATTTATTGGTATGGATTTGAATGGTCAAGAAAACTTTTAACTAGCTAAACATCCTATTGGTATCATAAATTCTCTTGGTACTTAGAGCAATGTTTCTTGTGTTAGACTTTTTCACTCATAAACCCGTATTAGACACCCATTTGGATGTAGATACTAATAATATGCATGCTATAATAAAGCCATGGGTATGTAACTTCAAAGGCATATCAGAAATGCCAATCCACCTAGAACGGATTCTTTTTGATAGTTAATGCCTTTACACACACACACACACACACACACACACACAAACACACACACAAATTTAGCATATTCACTTGTCAAACTATATTCTCAGAAAAAGGGAATGTCCTAAATAGAAGTATGCCTGATAATTGTGGATTTCTGGCCTTGATGTATGGATAGATCATACTGATAGATCACTTCTTTAATTACCTCGTGGCTATTTCTTGTTTAAGGAGGGAAGGAGTTAATGTTAGCAGTAAATTTCTCTTGGTCTTCTCGTAATAATCAAAATCACTCTCCCTTTGGCCCTTATGCAGAAATATGCTGACTGTTTATGTAAATGGAGGAAGAATTGAGGGCTTTCAAAATGGATTTTGATGAAGTTCCATTCTACATTTCCAGCATTAATGAAACTAAAGGGAAAGTGCCTCTAAGATTGGCTTTCATGTTCTATCTGCTTAGAGATCTCGTGTATTTCAAATGAGAAGATATGAAAAAATAAACACAATTCAGAACTCTGGAATGTCCTGCATATCTTAGCAAATGTTAACACAATGCCATTCTGGATAACAGATTATTGTCTTAGGGGTCCTATTGTTATGAAGTTCTATAGAGCATACTCCACCAATCTCCATAAAAAAGACATTTATTTTTATGGGGCTATCATTTAGCACATAATTGTAAATCTGTGTATATTAAAATATTTAAACATGGTTCTTTCTTTTCAATCTTTGAGTCTGCTTGGGGGAAAGAAAAGAAAAGGCTGAGAACAAATTTGCCATTATTCAGGTCAGTACTGTGTGGTAGGGCCTAAGATTGCTTTCCACACCTGTGAGTGAGCAGCACTCATTTCCTGTGACTAACTATCAGCTGTGTTTATGATTGAGTTTCATTATGTCTACAATAGTCAAGACTGTAGCTTCTTACACATTAGTAAACAAAATGTTACAATATTGTTCATTAAAGATATGGAAAAACAGGGGCTGGAGAGATGGTTCACTGTTGAAGAGCATGTGCTGATCTTCCAGAGGATCTAAATTCTATTTCTAGAAAATGTTCACAACCATCTCCAGTTCTAGCTCCAGTGGCTACCATGCCTTCTTCTCTTCTTTGCAGGCACCAACACACATGGCACAAACACATGCACACACAGAAATGGAAAATTAATTTGCATGATTGATTTACTAAAAATATCTTGTGTTAGATGCCATTTTAAAAGTTATCCCTAGCATAAAACCAAAATAACAACAACAACAACAACAGCAATAATAATAATAGAAACACTTGTGGCTGTAGGTGCTGATCTCAGGTCCTCATGCTGTCAGGCTAAACACTTCCTTCACAGAGCTGTTTCTTTAGACCTAAAAATGTTATTATTTCAAGATTTTGTTTTAATATTTACTTGTTTATATGTAGGTGGATGCCCATAGATGCCAGAAAAGATGACATCAGATTCTCTGGAGCTGGAGTCACAAGTGGTTTTGTTCCACCAGACTTAGGTGCTGGGAACTGAACTCTGGTCCTCTAGGAGAACAGCCAGAGCTCTGAACTTTGGGTCCATTCCTCCACCTCCCTGGAATTCAACAAAAGGTAAAATAAAACATAGATAGAAATGATCTTTACAATTGTGAACCTTTGTTTTCCTCTTTCTTCAAAGTTTGTTTTTGTTACACAGTTTCATAAAACTATATATCACAATTACAATTACTATTGGGTGATTGAATTTTTTTATTAAGAATTTTTTATTCATTTTACATACCAACCACAGATCCCCCTCTCTTCCCTCCTCCCACCCTCCAGTCTTCCCCCTTAACCCATCCCCTATTCCCTCCTTCAACAAGGTAAGGCCTCTAATAGGGAGTCAGCAGAGCCTGGTACATTCAGTTGAGGCAGGTCCAAGCCCTTCCTCCTGCATCAAGGCTGTGCAAGGTGTCCCACCATAGGTAGTGGGCTTTAAAAAGCCAGTTCATGCACCAAGCATGGATCCTGATCCTACTGCCAGGGGGCCCCTTGAAATTTTATTGACAGGACTCCTCTGAACAAAACAACATTGTATTATATCATGCCTTTGTACTTATATGGAAGCAGAGAAAAGTTGATTTTATAGAAGAGAGTAGAATTAGTTATTACTACAGGGCAGGAGGTAGAAAGGCATAGATGATAGATATAGTGTGGTTAATGATCAGGACCATGTATACAGATAGGAAAAATAAATTTTAATCTACCATAGGACGCTAGGGTAACTATAGTTAAAAACAACTTATACATTTTTAAGGAACTAGAATTCATAGATTGCAAACAGGAGGAAGTAACAAGTAGTTAAGGAGATGAAAGTACTAAATACCCTCGTTTGATAGCCACTAACTGAATGCATGGATTGAATGATCATGTTTTATGCCCCTCCAATACATAAATTAGTAAATACTACAAATATGTACAAATAGCTATTAAATATAAGCATAACTTTTAAATCAGCTTCAGTGAGCTAAAATTGGGTATAACTGAAACATGTCTATGTGAAAATATTTTATATTCTTCAATAATAATATTTGTCATCAATAACATATTTTCTTTATTGTTCTATATCTGTGGATTCAAATATTTAGTAAACTTTCATAAAGTAAAAAAATGAAGAGAAACAATTTTCCAGGAGTTCAAAACCATAGAAACATAATGATCATGTTGGCTATGGGGTTTTCACCAGATCACATGCATTCAAATTTATTGAACCATGATATACCAGAAAAAGCCTTGGGCTTACATTTGCCACTTTATATTGCTATTGAATCTTAACTTTGCTAAAGTTACTTCTTTATAGCACAGGTGGTGATGCATTTGCCATAGAGTTACAAAGAAGTGAGGTACTAGGGAAAGTGTATTTAAATCATTATGAGCACAGGACAAGAACTCAAAGCATGCTAAATTTCATTACATGGAAAGTCAAGATTTATTAACACTGGTGCAATAGATATTATCTTTTCAAAATACAAATATGCAGAACACAAAGGGTGGCCTGTGCACCACAGACAGAGGGACTCAAATGGGAGTCAACATCCCAAAGACAACTGAGCATGTCAGTTGTGCTAGGGAGAAGTTACGCTACATCAGAATGTTTGTCCCATGTATTCTTCATCAACAAGAACAAAACCTGTGTAAAATCAGAGATCAGAGCCACTTGAACAAAACCTCAACAGTTAAATGACTCATGAGTCCCAAGAAAATAAAGTTATTCCCTGAAAAGATTTTCTGTTGTATTGTCTAATCAAATCCAATCCTCCATTCCTGGAACATGTCTAGAATAAGCTAAGGATACCTCAGGAAAACCTGATGTTAAGCAAAGAGCCAGGTGCCTGGCTTTTCAAAAAGTGAAGAAATGGACATGTTTACAGGTTAATATGACAAGTGAGTCAATAATTAATACCATTTGTGGATATAATTGGGGCAGGGGGCAAGGCATTAATTTAATAATCAGATTAGATATGTTTCCTATGAAATCTATGAATATACTAGAAACAAACATTTCACAATTGTACTGATTGGTGTTAGAAATTACGGTTGGGCTTGATTATTAGTCATTTTACGTTCTTCATCTAAGTCCCTTTTGTGTCCCCAGTATCACACTCTTACAAGGACTCGTGCAAAGGGCATTCATCTGGAAGATGGCCCAGCAAGCACAAATGAGGATGTGAAGTCATTGGGGCTATAAGGGAGAGAGGAGCTGCCGTGACAGATCCACAATTCATAGGCTGAATCCCAGGAGGCATCCTAGGAGGACTGTGTAGCAACATCTCCCAAAATTGTGCCACCAAGGACTGAGGAAGCAGAGCATTGGCATTTATCTGCCAACCTCTGCAGCCCTTTTGATGCTGATTGCCTGTGGATGCATTCCATCGGTATCTTCTAGGATGCTCTGCCTGGGTAAAGCAAATGCCTAGGGAACTGAAGAAAACCGTTGGGACCAGAAGTAAAGAGAGAGGTGCCCTTGAGGTAGAAAGCTGCCAGAGTGCATGGGGAATGTTCAGTACATGAAGGCAAATACAGAGAGGCCTGAGAGCAACGTGTCTGCTGCTCACTGTGTGGGAAAACAATTGAAGACATCTATCACAGACAAACCTGTGATAACATGTATACACACATTTACATATATGCAAGGATATTTATCACTTAAAAAATCAAATAACAAAATAACTTTCTCCTCCCTCTTATCATACCAATGTCCACTAACTGATCATGTGTCTGCTTACTATA
Organism: Peromyscus nudipes; assembly: GCA_902168325.1. Classification (NCBI taxonomy): domain Eukaryota; kingdom Metazoa; phylum Chordata; class Mammalia; order Rodentia; family Cricetidae; genus Peromyscus; species Peromyscus nudipes. The sequence continues at coordinate 2,708 of CABHPH010146915.1, read as the reverse complement.
TCCTATTGAAGGAAAACTTTCTTCATCCTTATACCAAAACCAATTTGCCATTTTTTTTAAAAACTTTCTTGCATTCAGAGAAAATCTATCTTTCTAAACTGGTGCTAGTTAGAGTTGTACTTTTATGAGTTGTGTGATAATTTGATTATTGTTTCTGTGTTCTGTATCTGAGGTTCTTGAAATCAGAGCCAGTGCCTACCTATAAAGGACTTTACTCATAAAATGTACTAAATGCTTGGATAGGGAATCAACACAGCCAGAGGGAAGATATTTATAAGAAAGTGTAAATAATGTGATGAGCAAAGTGCACTCAGTATGAATTACAGAAGAAAGAGCAAAGACAATCGCTAATGGATCAGGAGGGTCATTGTGATTTTTAGAACTTGGCATAATGTAGAAAAAGATCTCAAGAAAGAATGGAAAAATATGTGGCAGAAAGTTAGGAATGCATGTACTCTATTCAGGAGTGACCAAAGAAGTTTTATTCAATGTACTGTATCTTTTGTACATGAATTGTATATTTATTTATCTGTGACCGCATTTATGAATGATAATGTGTATATGGGTAAAATAAATCTAGATTAACATGACATTTTAAATGACATCAAAGTTATTATAAGCATTCTTTGAAATTCTATGTGTCATTCACTGCCAATAAAGAAGACCAATTTTATTTTATTTTTTAACGTAATTCTTTTATTGATTCTTTGAGAATTTCACATCATGTGCCCCAATCCCACTCATTTCCTCATCTTTTATTCCTTCTGTTTCTGCTCTTCCACCCTTGTAGCCTCCCCAACAAGATAAAAATAAAAAATAAATACAAGAAAAATCATTTAAAAAACAAACAAAAAAACCACTTTGTTTCTTCATCTTTCCTGCCTCTCCATCACATATTCATTTTTATTGAGACCAATTTTACTTAATTAAAAAGTTCCATTCCAATCCAGTCATAGATGAAAGTTATTATTTCATTGTGAGGCAATATTTAGAAAGGAGGCTGTCTATTATTTTATTTATTGTTACTATTACTGTGATAAAACATCATCATCAGAAGTAAGTTGGGGAGAAAAGGATTTATTTTGCTTGTGTTTCTACATCAATGTTCATTACCAAATGAAGTTAGGGCAGGAACTCACATGAGGCAGAAACCTGGAAGCAGGAGCTGATGCAAAGGCCAAGGAGGTGCACTGCTTACTGGCTTTATCCCTATGACTTACACATCCTGCTTTCTTATAGAATCCAGGACTATATGCCTAAGGATGTCGCCACCCACAATAGGTTGAGCCCCCCTCATCAATCACTAATTATGAAAACTACAGGTTTGATTACAGCCTGGTCTCATGGAGACTTTTTCTCAATTGAGGTTCCCTCCTCTCAGATGACTAGTTTGTGTTAAGCTAATATAAAACTTGCCAGCACACCTATGATGTGTTCTTGGATATAGCTATTTACCATTATTAAAATCATTTCCAATATACATCACCCATTGAATAATGCTATTAGCTTGTCTGGCACAAATAATATAAAAATAAATACCTTTGAACACCACTTTTGGATTTCTTTCCTGGTTAGTTCTCTAAGTTACTTGGCAAGAATGCTTTTATTCATAAAACTTCCTGTGTTGAAAGGTTAACCCTCTAGTTGATGCTTTTAGTGAGTGAGACATTTGGAATGAATCTTTATGAAAGGGTTGATAGTCTTAGAAAGTGGAATAATAGGCATAACTTCCTGGCTCTTTCCACCTTGTGAATCAAGGAGATGTAATCTGTGGTCCAAGAAATGTGGCTTCAGTACATACTTTTTTTTTTTAAATCATGGTCTTGAACTTACTATTTCTCACAATTTACTTTGCATACAATATTTTGTTATAGCAACCCAACACCAACAAAATAAGACTAAGGAAACAGGAACAAACTTCCTATAACCATCCAAATATGCTCTGCTCTATTTAAGAGACAAAATGTTTAGGACTTGCAGTCCTAACGAATTTGGCAACAATTAATCCAACCACCCACTGCACCGTTGCCTTGGTGACTCTTACAAGATCCACCAAGGATGATGATGAAAGGAGTTTGTCCTTGAGCTGGACATAGAACTAATATGATTGAGTCAAATGGCATCAGCATTGAGGACAGAAGAGATGGGAGGGAATACGAGAAGGAGACTGAGCACTTTTGGCTCTGCAGTAAGCACAGAACGTATTTGACAGCTCTGACAACCGCTTGCCTTTCAATGGTAAATTTCATAGCTAAGGCTTCTGACCACAGAAGGGCTGAATGGTTTGACTATGTGACATATCACATTTTCCACACAGGCATCTAGAATAAACCTGTATTAGAAATAAAAACAGTACATTTGTCATGCAAAGACAGTTTTAAGACAATTCTCCTCGTTTCTGCTTTCTATCAAGTTGTCACCTGTAAGCACTGCTTATGTAGGAATTCTGGAGTTAGTCCTGCCAAGACAAGAGAGACAATAACCCCAGCCGATGATGGAAAGCAGAAGGGCTGAGAGAGGGGCTCAGGTTTTCCTCCAAACATTATCCATTTCTGTTAAATTCGGGCCCTTTACCTTCTCACAGACACACTTTACCAGAGTGTGACCATTTATCCTTTTGCTCAACCAGACATTTTTATAAGCCTGAAGGATTTGTATTGACTAATGAGGATGAGACACTGGGCTCAAAACATAGAATTACTGGCATG
>CABHPH010146914.1:0-16245 GCA_902168325.1 Peromyscus nudipes | reverse complement strand
CTGAAGGGATTCATGCACCATGGGGTGTTCCCTTCTGGTCTGGATTAGGTACAGACCACACTCAAACACCAATTTCCAGCAAAAGGAGATTCTTTATTAAGCAATAGAGAGACAGGGTGGTGAATCTGAATTGGGTAGAAACTGCAGCAGATGGTTCTGCGGGAGTGGTTTTTAAGGAGAAAAAGGGGGGAAGTCCCTGCTAGGATGAGTTGGTAAGTCCTGATTTGACATGTTAGTCAGTAGCCAAATAAGGAATTTTGATAGCTGGACCTTGGTGGCCAGCCTCAGGAAGGAGTCAGACATGAGGAAGTGGCCAGATAAAGAGTAGTGGTTTAGAACAAGAAAGGAGAGGTGGAGGGCAGCATCTGCCAGCGCCGTGTTTGGGTCTGTTAGAGCCCTTCAATAACAAGCGGGTCTCCACATCTCTGTCTGGTTCTTGTGCCTTTTCTTCAGCTCTTCTCCTTCTATTTGTTTTGTCTAATTCCAATTTATGTATTTGTTGTTTATTTATTTAGATATCCCTTAGAAGCCTGTTTATTTCCTAATGAGAGTCAGAAAGGGGTGAATCTAGATGGCAGGGGAGGTGGGAAGGAACTAGGAGGACCAGAGGGAGGAGAAACAATAAATTAGGCTATATTGGATGAAAAAATCTATTTGTAATAAAAGAAAAATCAATAATATGCTAAATGTTCAAGAAAATTAGGAAATGAACTTCACAAAGTACTGTGGAAATTTTATAGATCTAGCACATGGTCTAATCTGTGAAGAAGCCATGCTTGGAAAGTTTTGAAGTTGACTTTGTTGCCAATTTAAGGAACAGACCCAATGGACCAAACAGTGGAATATGCAGCCACACCTATAGGACAAGTGTGCCACTCCCCTCCCAAGGCTTAGGGACCATTGCATACTATGAGAGGCAGAGGTCAGGGAGAACCAGAGCAAAACAGTGCCTTCTGAATACAACAGGACCATTGCACACCTGGAATCCTAGCAGCTATGATTGCCTGCAAAAGAACCCATATAGGATCAATACGGTCAATATTCCAGCATAGAGAGGGAAGGGTTCACAAATCTCCCATTACTAGGTCTAGAGTTATTCAAAGTTGAGAGCTTCTGGGTGGCAGTCAGTTTTCTTTAAGGGGTGGCCCTGGGTAGACTGACCATGCTCTGATGGGTGGTCCACACCCTTGAATATATGGGTAGAACAAACTGGACTAAGTGGGTTCTTAAAAACAAGAAGAACAGGTCCGGGTCCCACTGCCAATAGACTGTCTCACTTATCCAGAGGCCCCGATCCAGTTGGGGGCTCCTCAGCTATTGGCTCATAGTTCGTGTGTTTCCACTAGTTTGGCTATTTGTCCCTGTGCTTTTTTCAATCATGGTATCAACAACTCTCGCTCATACAATCCCTCCTCTTTCTTGCCGATTGGATTCCCGGAGCCTGGGTGAAGGGAGAAGGGGACTGGACCTGCCTTGACTGAATCTACCAGGCTGAGCTGAATCCCCAGGGGAGTCCTTGCCCTGGAGGAGATGGGAATGGGGGGGGGGGTGGGGGAAGGGCACGGGGGGGGGGGGGAGGAAGGAGGACAGGGGAATCCGTGGCTGATATGTAAAATTAAATTAAATTATAAGAAAAAAACAAGAAGAAGACAATAAGTCAGATGGTAAAGGGTGAGTGGTGAATCTGAGAGGAGTTAGTAGGAGTGTGGGTGAATATGATCAAAATGCATTGTATGTATGTATATATATATATATATGATATTCTCAAAGAATTAATATTAAAGTATTCATAATAAAGTTTTGAATTGAATAAAATGAAATTAACCTATATAAAATGATGATGATCAGAGAAACATTTTATTTTAATTCTGGATTTCACTCCTTTAGGGGAAAAATCATGATCTCCATATAAGGTAAAATAATTTTTGGCACTAATATAAATAAGCAATCTAATTGATGACTGATGAACAATAATGAAAATTCAGAAGACAGAGAAGAAAATATCTATCAGCAAAACAAACTTTAGGCTGGACAGTGATGGTACATGCCTTTAAACCCAGCACTCGGGAAGCAGAGCCAGGAGGATCTTTGTGAGTTTGAGGCCAGCCTTGTCTACAGAGTGAGATCCAGGACAGGCACCAAAACTACGGAGAAACCTTGTCTCAAAAAGGCAAACAAATAAGCAAAAAACCAAAAAACCCCAACTTTATATGTCTGTCCCTCATATGTGGATAGCAGTATTATTATAATCAAAGTTTAAGGCATTGATATCATTAGTGATGCTACCTGTGGTTTTATTGTCACTCCCATCATGGTCAGAACAAGTCAAAAAATCCTGTTCCTCATAATTTCTTTTAATTTTAGGAATCAAAGGTAAAGATGACATGCAGTTAAAATTTATTAGAAAATATTTATTATGATAAGCTTTTAACATCATCCACTCATGTCCTTTGATATAGTGCAGGGAAAGAGCAACACAACATGGAAGAAGTATATTCTTTACTTATCTCCCCCAACATCACAACAAAAAAGTCATCATTCTTATGAAAAAGTCAAGTAAAATTATTTAAAATTTTTTGAACTCTGAAGTAACTGATTATTCCTTTTGGCAAGGAATCAATGGGGTTGTTCAAGATTAATGTAGATAAAGTCACTTGTAGAAGCTTTTCAAACATTCTACCTGCTAACAGACCCCACTCACAGATCCACTTTCCGCATTGGGCCTTTAAAAAACAAAGGCTGGACAGGAATTTGCTGTACAAATACAGCTGAAGATAAACGTAAGAAAAAACACTGATTTTGTAGGAGGTGAAACCTTCTTATATAATATTCTTTGTTCACAGTTAAGTGAACAAACAATTGAACTTTATAAAAATAAATAAACAAATCACTGATATCCCCACACTACAGGAGAAAGAATTCAGACACTGCTAATTATGACAGATTTTGCAAAATATTAAAATAAATAAGTACATTGAACTGGCAAAGTTTCCAAGTGTACATATAAGATTGGATTTTCAAGCACTCTGTCTGGATTTTAAAGTGGAGTAATGCTGTTTTGAGATAGTGTTTTCTAACCACAGAAAGCAAATTAAGTGTCTCTTAATCCTGGTGGTATCTGTTCTGCTCAAATGACTTGAATTTCTCAGGCACTGAATAATTTGACTGCACTAACCTTCTGTAAGAATAAGAAATGAAGAGAAAGGAGTAAGATGAGCAGAGGAGAGTTCAAGGCAGTAGCCAACAATTTGTCAAGGTACAGGTAAAGGTATCTCACTTTCTATCACAATAACCCCCACCCCAGATAAACACACACGAGAAAGAGAGAGACAGAGACAGAGACAGAGAGACAGAGACAGAGAGAGACAGAGACAGAAAGACAGAGAAATGGAGTTATTAAACACCAGGAGTTGATGTACACTCCCTCCTGTCTTCCTTTCACTCCATCCTTCCTCCCACTAAAATAAATTATTCTTGACAGAAATTTTTGTTCTTGTCAACTAACCCCTTGTATACATCACAAGGGACCCTGACAGTGGAGCTAGGAAGACATAATTTCAACAGGAGCACCTCAGGGCAGAGTGCTACGGGCATGTGAATTTTTAGGACTTCTCCGTGTGTTTACAGGGTTGTATTGGTAGCAGATCCAGCACTGACAAGATGTCATAATAAGGCAAGTGTTCTGTCATTGCTGGGGAAATCTAAAAGAAGTGGATACTTTGCTCTGGACAAAATGAAGACATGGATTATTTTTCTTGTTTTATGTCAGTATGTTTTAGAGGAATGCAATTAGTATGGAATTCATGTCTTTAATTGCTTAAAACAAAACATCTGTGTTTATAATATCTTTATGCATGCTGCTCTCAAAACAGGAGAAATATGCCCCATAAAAGCTTATCTGTGAGAGAGACAGCAATAAAACAAGTACCTCATATCCTGACATAATGTGTTCCTGGAGGTCACTAAATCTACACATGCAAGAGGTAAATCCTGGAATTGTACCATGTAGTTTTGTATGCAACTAAGAGAACAGAGATACTAACACGAGCTCCCTTTTACTTCCTGGCATTGTGCAGGATTTGAAACACACCCTCTTGGTCTTCAGACCCACCCTTGGGAAGGTGTACTCTCCCTGGTGTTGAAAGTGATCTAGGGTGGTCCATAATTTGCTTAAGTTTAGTTAGTAGGTGATTGGTAGAGTTAGGGTTTGGTTCTGTGACCTGTCCTTCCAGAGCCTGAGACATTGCATGATAGTATATCTCAGTAGCTTTGGGTAGGTTACTGTGTTTGTTTTTAAAAGACACTGTATTTTTTTTCTACAGACTTTTATAGGTGAATTATCTGCTTTGGGGATTTTGTTTTGTCAATTAAAATTAAGACATCCTGAATTAAGGCAGAGCCCTAAGAAATTCCAGCTAAGTACTAAATTTTGTTATCTGAGAACAGGCAGTGATTACATATCAACTATGGGAGGGAAACTTGATCATTTTAAATGACAGTTACAGAGATAATAAAATAATAGGCTGTGTGTATACTTAAAAAGAAACTTCAGACTTCCATTTGACAAAGCATAGTCTTTCAAAATTGCAATGAAATCAATGGCCATTGTATCAAAATGTCTTGTCATAACTTCTTTTACAGTTATATACATTATATATATGATTATATAATAAATATATGTTCGTGCTTTTGTAGGCTTGAAAAAGGGTCTAAAACCATACGTGTGTTTGTTTGTGTATCTGTGATTTAAATACATTGTACATTATATATGTAAATGTACAGGTTGCCTAGTGTCGTATTCTAAGGTTTATAGCCAGAATTTTCCTTTTTGTTGTACATAGCTTTTTGTAATTGTAATCAATATATGTGTTTCTTATATCTAACACTGTATATCCATAACATTGATATGTTAGTACTTGTCTACCTCTTATTCCAAGACTATGCTGATATTTTGTCTTTTGTCATTGGATCTTCTACCCTGCATATGTTTGAATTCAAAAATCTTTCAACCTCCAATACAGCTATTAAATTATAATGCTGACCAGATCTCAATGCCTCTGACAGTGCCCGCTTTGGCAGAAGATGAGTTCAAAATAGTAGGAATTTGCTAGATCCCTGTGACTGGCTCACAGTGTGTTTAGGAGAGGTGAATAGACATGACAGGTGTAAGTGCTGCTGTGGAGAATGTCCAGAGGGAGTGGCCCTTCTGTTAGATGAAGAAAAGGAGATGAGAAACTAGATATTAGCTGTGGCACAGGGTGTATTTACGAATCCCCTTCTGTGTTTTGCTTAAGAGTATATATTTGTAGTCAGTTTCTGTGCAGACCTGGGACAAGAAATCCTGGGCATGTGGCTGTGCTGTGCTGTGTGGGCAGAGGGACAAAAGCAGAATCCACAACATTGTTGGAACAACTGAGGAATCTGTGCCCTAAGGGAAATGCTTGCAAATACCAAGGTATAATAGAGTATGAATCAAAAGAAAAACTCAGCTATTTCTTTTTTTTTTTTCTTTGGTTTTTCGAGACAGAGTTTCTCTGTGTAGCTTTGCGCCTTTCCTGGAGCTCACTTGGTAGCCCAGGCTGGCCTCGAACTCACAAAGATCCACCTGCCTCTGCCTCCTGAGTGCTGGGATTAAAGGCGTGCGCCACCAACGCCCGGCTCAGCTATTTCTTATCTAAGAATTATTTAGCTATTTGATACTATAAAACTTAAAGCTGTAAGTCACCATTTATTTTGCCTCCAATATTAAATACTCAACATAGTTTACCTTTGCTGCATGTTATCTAATATAATGCTAATTCCTTAGAATAATCCTGAGGTTCAGTTTTTTTTTTCCACTTTATAAACAAGTCAAGTGAGCAGTAGAGGTGGTATCTTAGCTAGGCTTTTCATTGCTGTGATGAAACACCATGACCAAAATGACGTAGAGAGGAAATGGCTTATTTTGCTTATACTTCCATATCATAGTCCATCACTGAAGGAAGTCAGGATAAGAACTCTAACAGGGCAGGAACCTGGAGCCAGGAGTTGATGCAGAGGCCATGGAGGGGTGCTGCTTACTGTCTTGCTCCCCATGGCTTGCTCAGCCTGCTTTCTGATAGAACCAAGGACCACCAGTCCAGCAGTGTCCCAACGCACACGGACTGGGTCATTCCACATCAATCACTAATTAACAAAATGCTCTACAGGCTTGCTTGCAGTCTGATTTTTTAACTTAATGTTTTTTATTGATTATTTGGAAATTTCACACAATACACCCCAATCTCATTCACTTCCCAGTGCTCCCAAGTCTATCCCCCCATTAGCTTCCCCAAAACAAAAGAAGAAAAAAATATCAAGTCCAATTTGTGTTGCTCATATTCTTAATGGAGCATGGTTAAGCTTCCAGTGGCCAGCCCCTTAAAGAAAACTAAATCCTTCCCCTACCTCGCCCCCACCAGAAGCCATCAACTATGAACAGTTACAGTTCAGCATCCTTTTCTCAATTTTTAAGAGTTCCCTTCAATAGCTTCCTTTCTTGACTACTTCTTTGTTGGGGGGTGAAGGTGAGGGTGGGAGTGCATGGCTGTGATAGAAGCTGGCACTTGCCATCATGAAGTAGCTCTCAGGAGCCTGAGAGACCCATGGAAGCTCTGAGGGAAGTTGAGGTGGTAGCCAAAGAGTCTTCATAGCCCATGGTATCCACGATAAAACTAGAGAGGGGTAGGTCCACGGAAGATGCTTTCAAAAAGTGGACTCATCAAATTAGGAGGAAAGATGGTGGAACAGAGCCAGATGCACAGGGGAGAACAGTGAAACTACAGATGATGAAGCCTTGGTCCATGCTGCAGCCAAAAACCAAGTGGAAGTCCATGGTCCATGCAGCCGGTGATGACAAAGGGCAAGGGAGCTTCTTTTGCAGAGGTGTGGATGGCTGCAGACTCACAGTTGAGAACGAGAGACGTAGAAAGCTTCTGTTGCAGACTGATCTTAAGGTGGCATTTTCTCAAATGAAGCTCCCTCTTCTCAGATGACTCTAGCTTGCATCAAGTTGACATAAAACTCGCCAGCACAGGTGCGATCTTTACCCCAATGTGTGAGACGACAAAGTCTGTACTCATTTTATTACTTGATGTTATTCCACTGGCAGAAACAGAAGAGACTATTTATTCACTGGAGTGTTGCTTGATTTTTGCATTAACATTTCCCTGTGCATTCCTTCTGCGATGTACACTTCATGAGTACATTTTAAAATAAATATTTCATATTTATGAGTAAACATTTGCCACCCTTTATAACTAAATAATGCATGCAATTAATGTTACAAAGACCAACTCTGCTGACTTGCACTATGTAAAATCATGAATAACTTTGCAAATAAACACTTTTTATGTATTATTTTGAACATTTAAAAATAACTGTTATTAATAGGTGTAGTTTATGGTCCATAAACTATATGGCTCATATATGGCTTTAGTATATATGAACATCCTTTGTTATACATGCTGATCTGCTTGCTACTCTGAAAAGAAAGGGATATTAAGGCAAAATAAATGCATGTGAAAGAAAAAGAAGATAAGAGAATGAAATGAAAGAAAAGGAAAAAAGTGAACCCACAGGACTATGTGGTCAAAACCAAAAAAGCAAGACATAAATTCACATCAAAACATTTTCAGATGTTGGCCTGATGATGAGGCTAGTTTCAAGTCAGATATATCTGTTCATCCAATTTACATTTTATTTTCCTTCATCTTCCTGTTTATAGTTCCAGTAGGGATCAGAAAAACTACTTTTCTCTCAGCCTCCATCTCCTTGAGGTAGACTTCTGTGATCTCCATGGATAGAAATGTGAATCAGGAAGGAGCGTATAGAGGCAGCCTCAAGGGTCTCCAATTGCTGTTAACTAGGCAAACCATGACTGGGAAATCAAAACCAAAAACACAGTTCAAAGCTCATGGTTAACTTTGTTGTCTGTCTGTTACTTCAATTTTTGAAATGTTTGTTTTTTAGGTTTCAAATTATGTGAGTGAAAAAGGAACTAGAGCCAGGCATGATGACACATGCCTTTAATTCATGAAGACACAAAGAGACAAAGAGAGATAGAGAGGCAGAAGCATTTTTTCTAGTTCCAGCCTAGCCTGGTCTACACAGGAAGTGTACTCCTGGACATCTAGGGGTACATGAAGAGACCCCCATCTCAAAACAACAGCAACGACTAGAAACTTACCTTTCAATGTGACAGACTTTTAGAAACATCCTTCCTTGAGGTCACTAAGCAAAATTATTAATAGAGGAACAAAATAGTTCATACCTTAGAATAAATTCCTTTTCCTTTCTAAGTGTCAAATGTTTTCAGAAACTGAATCTTGTGATTATACATCTCTAAAACTATGTTAAAGTCTATTTTCATATGTTTACTTGACATAATGTAATTCAAATATCACCACCTCCCTCGGTCTCCTCTGTTAGAATTCTCTATCAGAAGTGTCCCAGAACTAAGGGTGCAGGAGCTCCCCCTCCTTTTCCACAAGGCACAGGCCCAGTGTCCCTGGCAGACTCCTGAGAGGACAGATAACAGCATTTCTATGCACACTGTTTTCGTCTGTGCACACACCGACAATGGTACATCATTTGTAAATTAGGGACCCACTAACTACCAATTAAGTAGAGCAGTTGCAATAAAAGGTATACAGATAGGGCCTCTTCCCTTTCTTTCTCCTTTCCCCTGTTCTCTCTTTCACGCCTCTCTTCCTCTTATCCAATTGCTTTCCCTCTATCCGCTATCCTTCGTTCCTCCTCTTTTCTCGAGCTCTTCTTTCTTTCCTCCTTTCTTTTCTTGCTCTCCTTACTCCTACGTTTCTCCCCTCTTTCTCTCTGTGTGTCACTCCTTCTTGCCTCTGTCTCCCACTCACTTTCCCCTTCCTCCTTAAGCCATCATCTCACTATGCTTCTTGATGCTCATCATGAAAGGTAGCTCCATGGGACATACAGGGGATCCCATCATCCTGGTTAGATCCCAAGTTCTTTCTGCCCAGAAATTCATCTTGTGTGGTTAGACCTGCCCTGGCCATGACTCTGTGATCCTGCAGGGAATCCTTTTGTCTGTGCAACACTATCCTTCACCGGTCATGTGCTCACTCTACTGTGGATACTTATCCTATTCGTTTTCCACTGAGCAATGAAACTGCCTTTGGCCTTATGGAAAGATTTATACATTAAGTCAACAGACATACAGTCCAAAGGCTAATTTACAGCCGTCATGCAAAGCTTTGCTCTCAGAACACATGTTCTTGAATTTGACCACAGAGTTGTGCCTTCATTGTCTCTTTCTACAGACTGTGGAATGTCCCCATGTGGCAGGGCCCAGGCCACCACCACACTGTTACACTCCAGATCTCAAGCCCTTTCTGACATTTAGCACTTTCTGAAATGAACATGATGTGCTCCATCGGAGAGACATCGCCATCTCTTTCAAGGATCAAACTGGCTTTACAAGCTCCAGATGACAGAGCAAGTCTTTAGCATGTTTATTGTTTCTGAAATTATTTAATCATCAAACATAGTTTATGTCTACCCAATAAAAACCTAGGCATACATGGGGAGAGAGAATCTCAGTTGAGAATGGCTTCTACCAGACTGGCCTGTGAGCATGTCTATGAGGCATTTTTCTGATTTTTAATTTATGTAGGAGGGCACAGCCCACAGTAGGTGGTGACCCATCTAGGCAGGTGGGCCAGGGTGCATAGTCATGTTGGCTGGGTATGAGCCAGAGAAACCAACCAACATTCCTCCTTCAGCTCTGCTTCGTTCTTGTCTTCATGTTTTTGCTTGAGTTCCTGCATTGACTTCTCTGATGATGGGCGATAACCTATGAGCTGAAACAAATCTTTCCCTCCACAAGTTGCATTTGGTCATGGTGCTCATCACAGTAACAAAGAAGCAAATTAGAATAAACACTAGACATTGATTTTGTAGTATACAGTCCATTCTTGATGAATGAAGCTGGGTAAAAGGACTCTGAACAAACTACTTAGATCTGAATCCAGAATGACTCTGGAAACCTTCTGTTTCATCTACAAACTGCAGGCAATGACTGTTGTGGGCTAGATATACTTTGAGTGTGTCTTTCGGTGTTTTCTGTGTTAGAATCTATCTACAGTATGGCAATATGGACCATCTAAGAGATCTTAAGGACATGCCTTTGGAGGGACTGTGGGATTCTCTCATCTCTTTCTGGCTTCACTGAGATGTGGTCTCTTCTCACCAAATATATTTTTACCATCCTGACAATATCATGCTGTTAGGGACTCACCAAATGCCAGACCTGACCTGATCTTTAATTTTAAACTTACCAAAATATGAGCTAAATTAACCTGTTTTCTTTGTAAGTTAGCTTACCTCAGGAATTTTGTTACAGTAACAAGGTGAACTGATAGTATTTATTTTATAGTGATATTTGGAGAATTAAGAAAATTTATATTTGAAAATTATACAGAATTCTGTTTAGATATGTATTTGAGTATGTTGTAGTATAATTGACATGATATGTTATCTTCTATTATTATTTATTTAATTTTATTAGCATATTTTAACTTTACAAAATAATGGCTTTCATTATGACATTTCCATACATGTATACAATGCATGTTGGCAGAAACTAAAAATATAAGTGCTTTCCTAGTTATGTAGAATCAATACTGCTAAAAAAATAATTTTCTAATTGTGCATGAGTACTCACACTTGGTGACTGGTTGGGCTTACACATTTTCATTGCTATCCAAAAGACTTTCTTTTTACATCTTCATAATTAAGAGCCTGACATTTAAAAACTTCTAAGAACAAAGAATAACTCTGCCTCAAAACAAACTCCATTCTAGAAGCAGACCTCACCATCCCCTGTGGAAGGGTCTGCTCTCAAGCACTAGGCTGCTCTTTAGCTCAGAGATCAGTTAATATGCAGTTCCGTCCAGCAACCAAACACAATTTCACAATTTCTCCATTCTATTAACTCCTGTGCATCTGCCCTCCATGAAACAAAAAGACTTTCAACTCCTCTGTGTATAGATGAGAAAGCTAAGGTATGATGGTTGGAAAGAATTGCTTTGGAATTTTATAACCATGTGAGTGTTTTACTTTCTGTGCTTTGGTGCAGCTATTTTCATAAACTTCAGTTTTATTAGACTTGAATTCTTTCTTAAGTATAGCCCAACACTTAATTGTCAAAATTCTACGAATGAAAATAATGATTTTGTTAAAAGTTAAACAACTTGCCAAGATCTACAGGACTCACAATAATCCAAATGATATGTATGTATCTCTTTTCACATTCCTGAATGTAAGAGAATTGTCATAATTAGGCAAACATCATGAGACCATGGAATAGACTTGCTCCTAGGCAAACATCATGAGACCATGGAATAGACTTGCTCCTCTAACAGTGCGTGGGTAATGGTCAGTATTTTGGCTTCTTGAGGGCAATGCTGTAACGGCACAACTGCTCAATGCGGGTCTTGCATTGCTCTTGTGCACTCTGAAGCTCGTATCATATTGAACTGAAATCAACCACTGAGGCTGCTTATTAGGAGGGTGACCATATGATTTATTATGTAAATTAGATGCCTTTGAAAGTAAGATGTTGATATTAATAAAGAGGCTGGGACAACAGGACTCATGTACTGCCCTAGCAAACCGGAGTGTATAGTTAAACTTCAGGTAGCTGAGAAGCATGGCTATAGTTAGTTCATGGTCAATGATATTGCTTCCTATAAAGAAGCTGTAGGAGTACTCAAGGTAAGAAAAAAAAAGAGAGAAAAAGAAACAACACTCCCATAATGGGACTAGACATCCTCAGGCTGCTTTAATCAAATGAGTTTTGTTTACCAAAGAGTAGGCTTCATATTTTAAACATAAGTACTTCTATTCATCATTAATCCCCAAGGAATAGAAGGCCCTTGAAATGTGTTTTAATAATAAATATTTTCATGTGGCTTCAATCTCCTCACCGTGCCACTTATCTGGTCAGTGGAATCATAATGCTTGCCTTGTTGAGCTGTGAACAGATTCTTCTAGCCTGTCTCCAGTTGTGTGCTTGCTAATTTATCCCTGTCAGGTGACCTGCAGGGCAGAGTCCTGGTTTCAAATGCCATCTCCAAATACAGTGGCAGTGGGAAGCCACAGAGATCTACCCAGGAAGGCATATTTGAAGGATATTTAAAAACTTATAATGATCAAGCTTGATTTTGATGCTAATCTCATATTAAACCCTACTGTGTGTCTTGAAAATAATGGGATGGAAATGACCTAAAGGAATTTCACTCTCCCTAGGATCCATCTTCTCTTTTACTATATTTATTAATGCTTCACATTTAGCATTTATTAAACTGTTTTAAAATATTAAGCTGAAAAGATCATTCTGCCAATTAATTGGAAGTTTGAACAGCAGGTAATGCTTACTCCCAAGTTTACATCACTGTTTCTCTTACTCACATTTAGCTGTAGGCACAACAGTGGCACCAGCAAACCTTCCCTTTTAGACTCACGCAGCCTCGCTCAGTGGCTGTCTCTCCTAGTGTGTGTTTTCTAGACTTTATTTTATTACTGTTGCTCTCTGGCATTGGTAGCTCTGCCTTGTCTAGTGGTAACTTCTAATTGAGCAGAGTCAAATGCATTTCTGTCCTTGGGTCTTTGTATTTTTATTATAGATACAGAGACTCCTCTCTTGGATAAGATTTCCACATGTCAGTGAGACTACCTGTAATAGTGGCAGTTTAGACTTTAACAGGCACTAGAATTTATTATACTGTACAAAAGATAATTTCTCACTGAGTACATTTATGCAATATGTAAGTACTGGTCTGTACATCAGAGAAGGAATTACAAACAGGACTGAGATGAATCAGACCCCCCCACCCACACCTACATACTACACCCACACCCCCCACACACCATATTTGAGAATAAATATGAGAGTTATGAGCCAGAGATGAACCGTTAACAGAGCCGAAGAGACCGCAGGCTGCTTCCTGTTTGCTTCTGCCTTTGCCTTTTACCCAAAGGGTACATGCAAAACTCAGCTGTTTTTTATTGTTGTTATTATTTATCTTATTATCTTGATGGAGCAAAAGCAGAAAATAAGGAAGAGAAAAGAAAGTCAGGAAAAAAGAAAAAGGAGACAGAAGTGGGGAGAGAGGAAAGGCCAAAGACAAGGAAGGACAGAAATTAGATTTGAACCCAAGCCTAGTGACAGAATTGAACCAGAGATTTAACACATGCTAGGCAGGCATTCCACCACTCAGCTAGAGCTGTCTTTACACTGTGAAAGTTCCTGTGCATTGACTCTTTCCTTCCTCCTTACTGTTTCATTACATGAAGGAGCTGTAATCCCATCAGACCACAGATCGGTGCTTATTTAATATAAAACATAAGACCTTTCCATCCCGAACTTTCAGGTTGCTTTTATTTTTTGATGATAATTTGAATCTTGACCTTTTGAAAATCATTTGTCTAGTTAAAAAAAAAGTCTAAAACTTACAAAGAAATAAGTGAATAATTTTCTGATATGGAAATATCAGTTTTATTCAGAAAATGTACTTGGTTCATGAGCACTAGTTGAATGATAAATATGTAACAGAGAGAATGGGAGCCAGTCACTCTGTCAATAGTGTTGTGCCCTGGGCAAGAGACTCCCAAAGAGACCACCAGAGACACGAACTCACCGAAATGCAAAAGCAAGATTTATTGAAGCAGTTCAAGCTGCGGCAGGGACCTCGGTTGAGCATCCCGACACAGCAGAGGCTAGAGGAGGTGCCTGCCCCTCTGCAAACTCAGTTTTTGAAGGCAAAAACCACAAGGTTACATCATTTAGGGGTGCTAGTATGAGTACAATTCTGATTGGCTCAAGTTTTAGGGGCTTTTCAGAATTTCTGTGTTATCTTACTTTGTAGTTTTAACCGGTTGTTTGTCAAACTTTATAGACTACCTCCGGCATCGGGGCATTCTGTGGTTAATCAATTGCTACCAGATAGTCCTTCAAACATCCTGACTTTGGACTTTGACCATCTCCGGCATTGGGGCATTCTATAGTTAATCAATTGTTACCAGAGAGTCCTTCAAACATCCTGACTTTGTGCTTGGACCATCTCCAGCATTGGGGCATTCTATGGTTAATTAGTTGTTACCAGATGGCTCTTCAAACATCCTGACTTTGTCCTGGGACCTATGTCAGCAGCTCTGAGAATTTTGAAACTCAGGCCAGTTTCAAGCTGGGGTGAGGGGCTTGCTTGAAATGGGGGTGCTTTGGCTCTTCAAATAGGTCTGTGCTTCTATTCCCTGCCAACATATGTTAGGATTGTACTCTGCACATCCTTGGAGGGAGATGTGGACATTGGATGTAAACTAAAGTGAAATGGGTCACTATAACAAATTCCTTTAAGATCTACTATTAACAAAATGTAACAAATACTGAGATGCTTGTTGGTAGACAATTTATTGGCTTGTGATTTTAAATGATGATTCAGAATATCAAAACTGCAATGAAAATATGTTGAGAACATGAAAGACTCATCATCATTTTGAGAGCTGAGAACTAGAAGAGAGATGATACCAGAGCATAATCTGGCCTATCCTAATGGCCTTCTTTAAATTAAACAGAATCCAGAACGGAGAATGATCTGAATGCAGCCAATAGCTCATCTCCAGCTGAACTCATGAAGAACAGATACACTTGAAATCCTAATTGTGAGATACACAAGGAAGGAAGGAAGGGAGGGAGGGAGGGAGGAAGGAGGGAGGGAAGGAAGGAAGGAAGGAAGGAAGGAAGGAAGGAAGGAAGGAAGGAAGGGGAAGAGTTGTGGAATATTAAAGTGTGTTGCATTTTTTCCTACTGCTTTTGTTAACAATGCAAAGATGGGTTACATTTGTTTGATTAAATAAAGTTAACCTGCAAGCAGGAGGCTGAGTCAGCAAGTAGCTGACAGGAAGTGGTAGGGAGGAACAACGCATAGTGGGAGCTGAGCAGAAGGACACAGGTGGCTTTTTGGAAGACACAGGCAAAGGGAGAAGGTGAGCTTCTTGCTTTTCAGGCTCTCTGAGTGAGCAGAATTCCACCTCAACCTTTATCATGAGTTCTTTAGAGGGACAGAGATCTAGATAAAGTTTCCCATAATAGCTTTGAAAGAATGGATGCCTGAGGGAACAGAATTCCCTCAGGATGTGGACTTTGCAGTCCAAGGCTGCTGGTAGCAGCAGAATTGCAGTTGCTGATTAGGACAGCAGTTGCTTAAGGGGCAGCTACTGTAAATAATAAAAAAGAGTCAACAACAGGGAAGAAAGGGAGATAGTGAAGAAAAGAGGAGAGGGCGCAGGAGGAAGTGAAAGGAGAGTAGGCATTTCAATGTGTATGGCATCTGACATATTTACAAACTTTACTTTTTATAGCAATCCCATGGTACAGGACAGATTAAAAAAGCAATGGTTTTATGTGGTGATATTTTCTTTTGTATTAAAATGTTATATTTTAATAAATAAAGTTGCCTAGGGGTCAGAGCTATTAACAAGCCATAGCCAGGGTCTGGCGAACAAGTAGTGATGAGGCAGTTAGGCAGTTGGGCTTACAACCAATGAGAAGGCAGAACAGAATTCTATAAAAGGACAACCCCCCTTTTTGAGCTGGGAGTCGTTGCTTCAGGGAGTGACTAGCGAACTGAAAGCAGTTAAGGCTCTTAGCTCTGACCTCTTCAGCTTTTCTCTTTACTTGGATAGTTTGTTTCTTTTTTAGCTACAAAGTTACAACTACATCTGGCGCCCAACGTTTGTGGTATGAATTCGTGAAAAAGCTGCTTGCCTGTGGTCTTGTGGGCCCCAGCTCAGGCCCAAGCTACACCCGGCCGGCAGGAGGATCCGGAGTTTGATGCCGGCCTAGGAGGCTTGGGAGAAGCTTCGGCCCGGGCCAAACCACAAACAGTGGTGGGACCATGGAGGCAAAAGCTGCTACACCACGTTGCTGGCTTCTTCTCATCGTGTTGGTGACTGCGGTGATGCTGCTACCTGGGACAAAGGATTTACTACTGCTTGTTCAGAGAAGAATTGCCAGGACCCTCGTGTTACAAGAAAGCATCAGCAAAGGTCAGTGTGGAAAAGTTTGGCAAGACAAATGGTGGGGAGAAATTGCTGTGAAGATTTTCTGTTCTAGGAAAGAATGGTTGTGGTTCCGAGAGACAGACATTTATCAGACTGTGATTGCTCCAAACCACAGAGGAGGCACAAAAA
>CABHPH010146913.1:0-12594 GCA_902168325.1 Peromyscus nudipes | reverse complement strand
GACCGCTGTTGCAAACAGACTCTGGTATTACGCATTCCTGGTTTTCCTGTATCTTGCCGCCCCACAGTCCTCTGTTTCTAAGGTACCTTTTTTATCTTTTTCATCTGTATTGTCTCTATGTGTGAACTTTGAAACAGAACTGTGTTTGGAATTCATGATGCTCTTTGACTTTCTGTGTTGGCACATCTTAAACAATTCTGGAAACTACTTCTGGACCATTTCTTTTTCAAACATTGCCATAGCCACATTCTGCACATGCATCTCTACAGTACATACTACACACTTGACAGTCCTTCCTGTCATCAGTGCGCCTTTGTTTCTGATGGTTCCCAATCCTCTGCCTCTCTGCATCCTGAATGAATTTTCTTTTTAAACTTAATAATCTTCTGGTTCACTCGTCAACATTTCTGTTTTGACTAAATTGCTACTTATACATCTCAATTCCTTTTTAAATTAAACTTTTTTTTTACTACATTGACGTTCTCTTTAATTTTTTTTTTGGTTAAATCTTCTAAAAGAGATTATATCGTTTTCTCTACAATTTATTCAAGTTTATCTTTCAACTGCCTCAGATGGCATGGGTAAGTGGTTTAGAATCTATTTTCAACAACTCCACAGCTTAAAGTCATGTGGTTGCAATGCTCTGGGGGTGGAAGTCCCTGTAGCACACCATCCATGCTCTGCATTCCTACCTTCCTAAAGATCTCCATCTAACCATGCTATGCCGTTAATTGTCCTGTATTTTTAAGTATTGTTTAGTAAATAGTCTTTGACACTTTCAGCTGTGGCCAGAAGAAGGGTTGATTCTAATAAACTAGAAGAACATGGTACCACAAACAAAGCTTTTAGGGACAGTGAGTTAGACCCGACTCTCTTTCACATGACCTTCTGTCACATTGTACATACGGAATCATGAAAGGGCATTCAATGATAATCAGATCAATCATAGACTGTTCTAATAGGACTATTTTGACCCATAACTTAGAAAGTCTGACTTTTCTTTGTGGCCTTTGACCATGTGATTCTAGCACTTATTTAATTTGTTCACTGTTTTAATTCCCCCACTTGTAACTTAGAATGAAAACAACATATATTTCACTCCATCTCTTCCAGAATGAAATTTTCTCAGCTAAGTGAAGAGTTCCCAGCAATGACTTTGAAGATAGTCTACCTCCTTAAATCTAAATCTGGCTTGAAATGTGCTAAATAACTTCATCACTGCAAAATGAGGAAGGAACATTAGCAGTAGGAATCATTAATTATACTTTTTTAGAGAAAGTTGCAATAAAAGAGTCTTTAAAACAAACACACAAATAATTGCATTGTACTGATCTTCTTTCCTTTGATTTTTTTTACACAAGGAGATAAAACTATGTACCAGACAGCACACTTGCTTTCCTGCATGGACACTGATAAGAACCCTTTTACTTAATTATGAAAAATTCACTTCATGCCAACACTTGGACTTTTCTGGTTTGCAAATGATGTGTTTGTGTGTGTGTGTGTGTGTGTGTGTGTGTGTGTGTGTGTGTGTGTGTAAGTGAAAGCACACTTCACAGACATCAGTGAAATAAAAGTCCCAGAAGGTCATTCTGTTTAGGAGATACAATTGGGCCCCCCTTCACAGTACAAATGAGAGGGAAGAGTTGGCAAAAACAAGTTGTCCAGTGAGTCATGCTGAATGTCCTTGGAAAGATGGGCATCACATTCCCGGGCACTGGACAGCTATCAACTCCATTCCAACAAACTGAAAAATCTGTAATGTTCTGTGGATGACCACACCAAAGCAGTTGCTCTCCCTACAAAAATCCTTCTATTTTTGTGACAGCAGAATACCATTTCTGAGACTAACTCAATGGTCAAGAATACAAAGGTAGATGGAATAAAATTTAAAAAGAATTAAATTAAAAAAACAAGAAGAGATAGAAGTGTAGATAACACCTGCAATAATGTTCTTTATATTGTTTCTATTTATAAAAGTAAGGCCTTGTAAGTTACTGAATTATTCCCCTGCTTGGTACATGATCTCATTTTATCATCAAGGTACTCTTCTTATTAAATGATTTTATTTTCAATAATGAATAAGGAAATTTAAGAATTAAAAAAAAACTCAGAGAACAAAAGGCTAGCCAGAGTAAAGAAACATTTGAACTAAAATGGATCCAATCCTTGCTTTTAAATTAGACTGCCTGTCTTTTCTCAATCTTTTTTGTTTGTTTTCAACATAAACAAAGAGAATGGGAAGTATAAACATGGAAAAAACAATTATTGTAAGTTATATACATCTTTCTGAAGCTATGTTACATATTCACCAAATTCTTTCATTTTTTCCCAGTGCCCCACAAGACAATGACTCTCTATCCTTGTTTGCAGGTTGACTGGCATTGATGATGGAGGTCTGTCCAAGGTGATGTGGACAGAGGACAGAGGTGATATGAGACTCTTCATGAGACCTCTTATACAATTCTCCATGTCTTCTCTACACACGTTTTAGCACACTGAGGGTCAAGTGATGAATGTTATTGGTGACAAATGAAAAAACACGGGGTTCCTGGGTAAATACGAGGCCCACAGCTCATCACTGATTGAATCAGATGCAGATATGACAGTACAGTCTTTGTTTCATTTTGCTGTCACTGGTTTGCAGTGGTTAACTGTATTTAACCTACATTACCTCACATACTACCTCCAACCAAGAGGAAGGGTGTTGTAAAGTTTCTAGCATCACGATGACATTTTCCATTTTCTTTCTACTTTTAAAAAATATGGGTTTATTACCTGATTTTACAAGTGGTAATAACTACAAGCCTAGCTTGGAAGAAAATGCTCTCATCGGTCTATGGAAATTAACAATAGTTCTGTTTTCATGTTGGACAAGTGAACTATAATTTGCTTTGATGCAAAATCAATTATACATGAACTCTTTCTTCCCAGTGCTTTCTTTTTATAACAATGTCTTCTATCTGGGGAAGAGAGGCTGTGGGAATACAAGTGATATCGTTACTTGGGGTAGCTCAGATCTGAAAGGTTTCCTTGTACTTTTCTCCCAACCCCTTTAACCAACGATACAGGGAAAATTGCAGGTTATTATAAGAATTGAAAGGAACGTTATTGTGACAGGGTAGCTGTTTCCGATTCATCAGATCACCTGTAGAGGGAGTGCTGGCCTCATGCTATGCTTGGAAGGTTCTTAAAGATTGTGTGGGGGAAGATCACAGGCCCTAGTGGGGCCCGAATACCGTTGTTTAGGAATTGACAAGTGTCATATTGCCTGTTTACATTTATACCCATAGACAAATGGTACTCTCAGCCTAAATCAGGAGGCCTCTATTTCCAGTGAATAGTAGTCTTATAGATGCACAATGTGCTGATAATAAGTGACAGTTGAGTGAGTGTTCAGTTCTAAATAAGGCATTGATACAATCCCCTCTAGGGTTCAAGGAACTCAGTGAAAGAAGGGCAGAAAGAATATAAGAGTAAAAGACAAGGTGGAGATCTATGAACTGCCATCTTTTGGACAAGACACAGTCACTGTGATCATGAACTCATAGGAGCTCCAGATGCCTGCACTGGGTTGACACAGACATGAGCATATGAACAATGAAGCATGGATGTAGAAGGAACCCCGATGGCCTTACCTGCAACTGCTGAACTACACAGGCTACTATACTCAGGGAAAGAAAGTCTTTGCATTCCAGTGTGTTCCCACTGGTGACTCCACCTAACCCAGTGCTCACACAGATGGCCCTGTTTAAACTAAATGGGACAAAAAAACAAAACAACAACAAAAATTACTGAATCTGAGAAAGAAGTTTATAGTGAAGATGCATCTCTCCAGCCCAGAATGTGGATTTGTAAAGACATGCCACCATACATTATTTTCATTTAGGATTTACAGTAATTCAGATTTACAACATAAATTTCTTGCTGCTTAAAAACTCTTTTCATATCTTTATTCTCAGAGTATATGACACAGACCCAGGAATGGCCATGTCCATTTGAAAGCCTGGCACCTGGGTGGTAAGACAGGAAGAAAGCAAGTGGAAGCCAGCCTGTGTCACATAGTGAGATGCTATGAAAAAAATTCAAAGACCAAGAATATATTAAACAGATCAGTATTATAGATGTTTGTTATATCCAGATGTTTCAGGTTGACAACAGAGTTAAGTCAAACAGCTCCTATATACCATTCTCTCTTTAGTGTAGGACAGCTGGGATGGGAATACTCATATTGTGAGAATAAGGACCCATAAGATCTACACTCTAACATCAACTGCAATATTCTGGGTCATCCCAAATCACACAGCCCAGTATGTGTTCTATACCCAGAGCAATTGCTGACTCAAAACACTCCCTGTAAAGATGCAGCTCAAAGAGCTGATTTTTATTTTCTATTTAGACTCCTACAGTGAACTCATTTGCAGGACTCTGTGGCATTTTCTCAGTTACAGCTTTACATTTTCACCTTTTAACAAGAATATTATAGATAAAGAATACATTAACACTGTGGTACATAAAAAGAAGGAACCACTAACAAATTAATTAATCAATATCTTAATTATGTTTCTCATGTGGGATATATGCCCCTTAGCTTGAAGAGGAACCTGAAATCTGGGGTCAAGAGAATTATTCACTGGTAGAGCACATGGTTAAGATTTGGAGAAATCCTGGCTTTGATCCTCAACTCTAAGTAAATGAAGATGAAGATGAAGAAGAAAGAGTAAGAAGAGGAGAAGGAGGAGAAGGAGAAGAAGGGGAGATGAAAGAACCCGAGCCTTCATAGGGCAGATCACCACATGGATATATGGGCTATAGTTGCTTCCTTCTTTACCCTTTTCTTTGTCTGGCTGGTGCTCTTCTTTCCATCTCGAAGCTTCACTGACTTCTGAAACATCCCCTCTGGTCTCCTCAGGAGACTATCTTTCTCTCTTTTAATCTTATAGCTCTTTGTAGTAGCTTCTTGAGTCTTAAACTGCCCTTTATGGATATCTTATAGTGAGTTCACCTATGGTGAGTTCCTAGAGGGTTGGGTCCATGATGACATTTTGATATTTTGAGTTTTTATAGTAAAAGACAGGTAGCAGGGAATATCTCCTCTTTGTTCTCATCTGCTTTCTTGCTTGCTTGCTTTTTCTTTTCTTTTCTTTCTTTTTTTTTTCAAGACAAGTTTTCTCGGTTATAGCCCTGGTTGTCCTAGAACTCACTCTGTAGACCAGGCTGACCTTGAACTTACAGAGATCCCCCTGCCTCTGCCTCCCGAGTAGTGGGATTAAGGGCATGTGCCACCAGGGTCCAGGATCCTTTCTGCTTTTTGATGGTGGAAGTATCTATGTCAGTTTCCTGTTCTTAAATGTTGCCCTCATTAATAGATCTGAAACCTTGGTTCGATAGGTCTGTTCATTGTCTCTGGCTGTATGTGCATCTACCATATGGGTACTAATTTATGTCCATCACTGAATCTACTCCTAGAAGTGCAGTGTTTTGTAACTCTGAACTGGTCTGATTCTTTCAACTCTGGAATAGCTGCAGCTCAGCTACATACATGCATGGAAATCCTACTCTGTGCATCTACTGTTCCTCTATAACAGATATGACCTCTGATTCAAGCTCATGGGAGTTTATGAATCGTTTGGAAAAGCAACAGATTTACATGTAAAAATATAATGCTTAAATTAGGAGAAGAATATTATGATCAAATTGTGAATAAATTCTATGCTTTAGAATTTGAAGAAATCACTCATGTGTATGATTTCATTAAATATTCACTATCTCTTAGGGAAACAGTCTACCTAAGTTGGAATTTCATGGTCAAATAGGTCAGGGAACATTCCTATTTCACAAAAGAAGAGACTCCTGAAGATCATGAAGATATTAGACCACATATCCCAGTGGAAAGGCAGAAGGAAACAAGACCAGCTCTTTTTGTATGTTTAAGAGTTTTGTTTAGCTGTCTTCCTATGTGTGCATATTAAATATATACATATATATGTATAATCTATTACTTAGAAATATTATACATATGTATTTCTATGTAATAGATAATAGTTTGAGTATTAAGAGTACTGATTTTTGATCTGCTATCATGGCCATCATTTATCCTCTCTCCTCTCCCCATCCTTCTCCACCACCCCATCCCTCATCCTCACCACCCTCCTCTGTCTTCTTTGTTAACTATTGCCATGTACTAAGCACAGTTCTGTTTATTCCTCACACTAATTCTGACAAGTAACTTTACCAGATTAGTATTTCTGTGTTATTTTACTATGAACAAAATGGAAACTTAGAGAGACTAAGTAACGTTTCTAACACCAGAGAACAAGAAAGTAATTTGGTACGTAAAATTCTACAAAGAACTACAGAGGCCAGTTCCCAGGATAGAGGATGTACAGCATATTAAAGACCATATGCCCTTTAAGGTCTGAGTCTTACAGAATCCTCCTCCCTGATGCCCTCAAAATACCCTGTATTTTTCCTTAAAGGAACGGATCACACATCATCATTATACACTTATTTTTGTGATCATTTGTTTAATGTCCTTCATTGAGGACAAGGATTTTTTTTTCTTCCTTTGATTCACTCAGGGCTTAGGAAAGTGCCTAGCACATCATTGGTACTCTATAAATAGCTGCTGAATAAATGAACCTCTTTCTGGTCCCTTTGTCAAAAGCTGCTTCACTGAGGATTCCTTTGGTTTTCTTCGGTAATATTAAGTGCCCAATGTAAATAGCTATGGAGAAGAAAGGAATACACCAGACCCATACATGTTCTCTTTGCCCTAATCTGTATGTCTAACAGTGGGTGTTTTTTAGTTGGTAGCTCCCACCCCAATAACTACCAAATGTCAGGCATAGATGCCCTTCTGAAGAACATAAAGTTATACCCTCAGTATCCATCTGTTCTAAGATGAAGTTTATCTGGTTTGGAAATTGCATTAATGTAAGAAATAAAACTTGTGAGAATATTGAAGTGTTAAGATAAGCCATTCCTGTCTGTGGTCCCAAGTCTTGATGAATAACTAAATTCTTTGAAAATCATTTCCATTAAAAATTTGAAAACATGTGAAGAGGGAAACAAAGAAAAAAAGTGGGTATAAGAGTTATCAGGTTCTAGGTTAGCCTAGCCAGTGCTTAAGTATTTTAGGAGAGCCAAATCCGTATCGATATTAGTCTTCTCGATTCTTCATTACAGTGGGAAGCAGTAATGATTAAACAAGGCTGAGGTTACTGCATGAATAGGAGTCAGTTTGTATTTGTGTCCATGTTCTACTACAGTGTTAGGATTGTCTCCTCTGCATCAGTAGTTCTGAACTTTCAGTATGTATAGGTATTATCTGGACAGATGTTTTATTCACAATGTTCTAGGTGCTAGCCTCAGAGTTCCTGATTCAGGAGAGATGTAGAGTGAGTATAGACAGTTTGAATTTTTAAAAGTTCCCATATTACTGATAAGAAGTGGACTTGCACTTCAAACACCATTGTTCTCTAAACCTTAGAGAGGGAACCTTCCCCCATGCTTTAATACAACATTCACCTTGAGCTGTTGTTTTGGATTTTAATGAAGAACTCACAGACTTCCAGTCACACATTTCTGTCTATCATCTTTATTACCTAATACGATATGCCACTTACTGCTCTGATTCACAATGCTATATATCCACACACGTACAGATCTGATTCAAATGGTAGTTTGATATGAACAATTAGAAACCTTTCTAGATTTGACGATATTATTTGTAGATATTTCTCTCCTATACATCAACTCATTTCAGCTTTACAGCTTTGACTTAGGCAAGGCAGGCAATAACATTTTCAGTGTACGCATGGGAAGTCTAGGACTGAGAGACACAAAATGACAATATGGATAACATCCATATAAATATAAAGATGATCTCAAACTTTGCTATTTTTTAAACTTTTTTTCTATCTAAATCAATTTACAACTGTATACAAACTTTAATGTAAGAAAATACAACTCATTTATGAAACTTGTTTTGTCAAGTTTATGGAAGAAAAGTATTGACTAAAGAAATCACAGATCAAACTAACTGAAAGAACCTCTCTCATACACACACACACTCATACACACTGCTCACAAGAAACCAGGGTTATCTCACTTTTGTAACAATGGTTTGGGCTTTACAGGGCTTTAAGTTATGCCAATTTGTACCCGAGTTTAATGACAGAAAAGGCAACAATTTCTAAATTGGGTATGTATTTGTTTACAATTTTTAATGTAAGGCCATTTATCAAAAGAGACAAACCACAAGATGAAAATGAAGGCAACAGAAAAATTCAAAGCCATTATCACATCCTTGGTAGTGCCTTTTCGTTCTGATTTCATGATAAGTCTCATTTTAAAAGGTTGGCAATACAATATTACTTCAAAGATCTCATTATGAATTTTATATATTGTAACAAAAACTTCTACACCCAAACTAGAATCCCCCTCACTACAGATCCATTTCTCTTCTTATTTGTTTATTTTATGCATTACCATTACCAGTCTTGCTCAAGTACACAGTGTTTTAATTTTCTTGACGTGTTCTTCTTTTAACCATGAATATTTAATCATTCCCAAACTCATTTTCTAGACTATATCCTCTGTCAGTGGGAACAGATGGTTCAGCTGATTGCTAATAGGACACGGAGATAATTGTTAGTAGGTTAACATTTAAAGCACAGTCCATTTGGGAGTCACCCAAGAACTGCTTCAGTTAGTAACACGGCTATCCCTGGCATGTGGGCAAGATATCATAGGGTTATCAGTTGGTGTTCCAGAGCACAGAATTTACGAACTACTTCAAACATGTGTGCCAGAATCCAAAAGAAGAGCAGAAGTAGCAAAGCTATGAGATCTTTAAACTTTGCTCATGTTCCTGACAACCAATACATTATCTCATCCTACTTCCATGATATCTTTCACATTCTTCCTGTTCCCACGACCACAACACCCAATCAAGCTTTGTTGGCTCCAGTAGAATCTTTTGTGCTAGACGCCCATCTGTTTTCATTCTTTTCAACCTTCTCTTTTTCCAGTTCCTGTTCATTTTTGCTATTCAGCTAACTACCCGGAAAGCCAGCGGGAGCCTGCCCGATAGGCTCCAGATCATTCAATGGCTCCTATTTGCTAAAATGAAACCAAACAGTCTAACAAAAAGACTCAAGCCTTTCCACCTTCATTTCTATGGTTCAAACTAGTTCTCATTCATGCAACTCAGGTTTCTCTCCTGATCTTCATAGAACTTACTGGCCTGCTGCTGTTCTCCAAACATCAACCCATGCTTTCCCATCTTCCTGCCCTTTTATCACACTGACCTCTCTTTAAGGATTCCCTTGAAAATTCACTATCTCCAATTATGCAAGTACAGATCCTACATCTTTTTAAAGGCCGCTGTTCAAAGCCATCTTTTCCATTAATACTTCTTCAGCTTTCTCAGCAGGAAGCAATCTTGCTTTTATAAACTTTTCCTTAGTGTTTCTGCCTCTCTCTTAGGAGCTGATTTTTTTTTTTAACATTCTACTTACATTTTTGATACTCTAATCCAGTCTCCAAAATTCTCATCCTATAATTACTTTCTTTTGTTTATGACCTTTATGGACTTTCAATTGCTTTGAAGGAGAGCAAAATCCTAATGAGTAATGTCTCATTTATGCATCATTCTGCATGCACGCTTTGTTCTTTATACTCTACTCAAGCTTCTTTCTTCTCTGATAGCTCTTGTCCACTCCAGAATCTTCTGTCATCTTCGAATGAAGCATGTCCTTGTTTCAGCATCTTCATGTGTGCGGTTTCTTCTGCCTGTACCACTACTCTCCATCCCACCTTCTCCCGAGGCAGGCCACTTCTTCCACCCCTCAGAGATCAAATATCACCTTTGGAAGAAGCCTCTTATTGCCTAAGCAAAGCAAGCCCTCCCCACATATTTGTGATCATAGATATTAGAATCATTTAAGTGATACACTACTTCCACCATGGCAGATAGATATTAGTGCTATTTTCTACCAGAGAAACATGGCCTGACAGTGTGTGGATACATAATAAAAGAGTAAATACATACTACATAATTTAAGCATATATGAGTAGAAAATATATTATATACACATAATTTATTATTATTATTATTATTAATTAATAATATATAGTCTATACAATTAAAAGTTTTGTGTTTGGTGTATTACCTGTAATTATGAGTAGGTTTTAATATTCACGATCTATTTATATATTTCCCTGCAGCAGCTTAGCACTCAAACTTATAATACTAAAGAATTATATGTTGAATGATGAATAAGTGAATGAAGGAAGAAAGAATTCACAGACTAGTGAGACACAAGGTGGTAATTTAACTTTTCACATAATTTCTAAATCCTTATATGTTTCAAAACTATTCAACATATCTATATGTGAAAACTAACCAATTTTTATTCACATATTTCAAATCAATTATCTGGGTCTTTTATCAGCTGTTGATACTTAAGGGAGATAAAAAGCCACAGAAACAAAAACACCGTCATGGAAAAGGGACAGCATTGATAGACAATGTCCTGGTTTACAGGAAATGGATACCATTCCCTTTATTCTTACAACAGTGGAAGGAAACAAGATTAATTTACAAAAAGGGCCGGGCAACATACAAAGTGGATGAAAACAGTCCTTGGAGGAAAAAGGAAGCAATTCTTCCAGTGTGCTTCAGTTACAAAAGAAAATCTAATTCCACATCTATTTTATATTTTAAGTTTCAATTCAATAATATCAGAACCAGCCTGTAAGCAGGGGTGTCTTTCCACAGTCGGACTGCAGCATGTTCACCTTTATTTCCTTTCCTTGATGCCAATCAGCCCTGGGAGTCCAAGCCCCACACATCTATCAGCTCTTCACTTCCTATTACTTCTGCCTGACAGGTTGTGGATTTGACCTTGGGCAACTCATTTCTGTCTTCTGTAAAATAAAGGCAACAGCCTCAGCTCCCTGCTTCCTTCCATTCTACCTTGTAAGTCTCTCCTGGTGCATGGCTGCCTGCTGGTGCTTTGACCTCGTTCATTCCATATTTGCTATCTACTGTATGGTTAGGAAGGTTTATGTATAAGGCATAAAATAATGAAACCTATCTTAGAAGATAAAATGTTTGTCCTTGAAGAGCCACATCCTATGGAGAGGAGACAGTTATGATAAATAAAACCTCTGGCATGATAGCCACTAGAAAGAGCTAGGAAGGAAGGAAAGTGGCAGGCCAAAGAGGAAAGGCTAAGAATACAGCAAAGATGGCATTGAAGAGGCAGCCTAACTTAGAGGTGAAACGAAGAGTCTCATTCTCTGCTCCTAGCTGTCTGCCCTTGATTCCTAGAAGTGGTCCTCATTTGGGATGCATCTTAGTGGACCCAGTATAAATTAAGCGGTATAAATCCATCCTGATTCCTCTGCACTGCCACATGCTTGGTTCCTCCCCTGGAATTTCCTGCCAGGAGTGCGAGCCAAGGTTTCCTCTTTGGCCTCACTGTCACCACCCTCTCCATCTCTCACCTTCCTTTTTTTTTTTTTCCTGCTGAAAGTTTCAACTCCTTACACTCTGTGCCAGTGCCACTTGCTTTTGGAAAATTCCACAATCGTTTCCCTTGCTGATCTGTGACAACCCCCTATGGTCTTAGCTGTCAACACCCTTAACTGGGTATTTCTTGAGCATTCTCATAGCTGGCTTAATGCCCTTGCTTCACCTGTCTTCCAGGCATAGGGCACCCTGCCCTTCAAGGCTCTGCTCTGTGAACAGTCCTCCTGGGAGGGGTCCCAGCCCCAGTTGATGGAATTGGCATTTCTTCTGACTGCTCCCTGAAAGCTGTGTGTATGTTTCTGCCATATATACCATGATGTGGCATGCCTGTACACTTCACTGTGTCTGACTATCTTTCTAGAGAATGGTCACTGTTCATTCATACTTTCAACTTAGGTAGCTCTCTACTAGACTGATGAAAGGAGAATGTGGGGAGATGAGATGGTAAGGAAGGGAAGAAGACTGCCTGTCAGTTGTAGAAGCTGGGGAGCTAAGGGAAGGAGAAACCATAGCTCCTTAAAGCTGAGGGTTAGAAGAGGCCCCAACTCTCTACCTGAAAGTCTCAGCACTAACCTGTCTCCCATTAATCTCGCTCTGACCTCTTGTCCCAATTCTTGTAACAGGGCTTCCACAAACTCAGCCCCCACCTGGTGCCCCAGTTCTGAGGATTCGCCTTCTGTCTTGCTCCTCTTTGCCTGATTTCTTTTGGAGGCCTGCCTAATATGTCAGGCTCTCTAAAACTGGAACTCTCTATTGCTCTCATTCCGCTGCCCCCTCCCATTTCTCCTTTTTAAAGCTTTGCCCTGCCTATGAACCCAGGCAGGTGGCCAGAGTCCTGCTATTCCCTGACAGGCTTCCATGATTCTGACTTTGAGCACTACATGCTCCTGAGTTCTTTCATTGCCTTTCGCTGCCAGCCTGCTGGGGCCCCCATCCTTCCCCTCCCCCATGCCATCTGACTGCTTGATGACCACCTGCCCTCCAAGGCTGTACCCTTCAGATTCCATTCTTCACCTGTTCAAGTGGCATGCTTCCAACCTCTGGGCCCAGGG
>CABHPH010146912.1:0-14844 GCA_902168325.1 Peromyscus nudipes | reverse complement strand
GTGATAAAACACCTTCAACACAAGCAATTTAGAGAAAAATGGTTTGATCCAGTTTACAATTCCAGTTTACAGTCCATCATGTTGGGGAAGCTGAGGCAGGAACTTAAATCAAGAACAGAGATGGATAAATACATCCATGTTATTGATTTGCTTCCTGCTCTTAGCAAACTTTATTCATCCTTATATAGTTCACAGGCCAGCATAGGGAATATGCCACTCAGAGGGCTGGGTCAAATAACAATCAAGACAACCTCTAAAAGATATGTCTGGAAGCTTATCCAATCTAAATAATTTCTCAATGGAAACTTTCCACAACTGAATATAGGTTGTAAAAATTTGATGGTTAAAAAATATCTATCACAGACATTAAATAGCCTTCTGAATATAATAGTCTTCTCAAAGTGATTAAAATTCTTATACTTAAGTCTCTTTAATATCCCCTAAAGAATAGAAATAAAAATAAAATATTACCTGAAAAATATGTTCCAAACTGAAAATTATAGTTAGTAACCCTTATTTTTCTCAAGGTGATTCCCAACTTAGCCTGAGGATAAACCTTATTCTTTCACTTCATGTACATTTGTTTATTCTGTATGTTCATGTTGCTTATAGAAATTATCTATTTGTTTTTCTGTAATGATGACTCATTTAATCTATGATTCCCTCTTGGCAGGCTAAATTCAAATTCAAGAGGTCTATAATCATTGCCACTGCCCGTACTTTCCTCCATACCTTGAATCATCTACCACTCTGCAAATGATCCTCCCAAGATCCAGTTGAGTGCACTGTTCCTCTGCAGAAAATTTTTGTTCATTCCTCTCAAAAACTCTCTCAATCATATTTTAAACTCCTTCCTTTGGCATAGAGAGTTTATATTTAAGAATCTTACTTTCATATTCCAGTTACAGAAACTGACATGAATGTCCAGAAATCCTAATTTTTGAATTAGTTTTTAATTGAAGTATAATTCCATCATTTACATTTCACACACACACACACACACACACATGCATATACATTTCTAAAAAAAAAACCTGTTCTAGTCAATATGTTACTTCCATTTCAGGACTGACAATCAGTATTGGATAACCAATTCTGGAATGCATCCCTGGGGAAGATTATTTCTCCTGCTCTTAGCATTCCTTAGTTGTCTGTATTTCCTTGTCTAGATTTTGGGCCTAGTGAAATCTACCCCTTTCATGTTTTCATGTCAGTTGTTATCCTTTTTTTTTTTTTTTTTTTTTTGGTTTTTGGTTTTTCGAGACAGGGTTTCTCTGTGTAGCTTTGTGCCTTTCCTGGGACTCACTTGGTAGCCCAGGCTGGCCTCGAACTCACAGAGATCCGCCTGGCTCTGCCTCCCGAGTGCTGGGATTAAAGGCGTGTGCCACCAACGCCCGGCTCTGCTGTCCTCTTTGGTCTAGTCTTGATTATGCACTTATGACAGCTATGAGATTGTATCTTCTAGAAATGCCATAGAACCTACACCGGTGAATATTTTTCCACATTTTTCTATACTCACATGACATACTACTATTACCATTTAAAAATTATTGTGGACCATATCTTCTTTATAATCTTTTCCTGGAATCAAGTAACCAGAACCTATTTTCAAATATAAAACACCGTACTGACATTTCTGGAACACTTACAATACTCCAAGCATTCATACTATTAAATCTTGACTTTACCTAAAAGGTGTTGAACATGGAATCAATATGTCATAATTATTGATTTCCAGGGCCCTAGCAAATAACTTAGTTATCTGGTTTGGAATATAAAAATAAAGCATTGAAAGAACAAGAACAGATCAGACCCTGATTCCAACGATTGAATCCCTCTAAAAAGACGAAAGAATGCAATTTGTGAAAACCCAAAAAACCTTCCACTGTTGAAACCTTGATCTTCTTTAATTATGTGTCTAACATACCACAAGAAGGATAAGACAGAGTGTGCATTGTTTTGTCCTCATGCCTGAACTCAAGTCAAATGTGTAGAAAAACTGAATTAAAGTAGCTGAGAAATTTCTTGCTTGTCTCTACTGTTCTTGCAAAGTTGCCTGGAAAGCCAGATTTGAGGGGGTGAGGGTGGGAGGCAGAGAGTAAAGCAAAGACTAGGAAATAGGGGATTGGGGGCAAAGTGAGAGAAATTCAGGATGGAAAAAAGAAAATGCAAGATAATTAGTCGTTGTGATTAAAAGGATTCATTTTTTTTTAAAAAATATGTTTTCAATGTAATCTCTACCCCGTGAGATGTGAAGATATATTTCTAGACTAAGTAATCTGCTACAGTGCAAAATTTTGATAAATACTTATCTTTCTATTTTATTCATAAATTATTAGGGATTACTCATCTAATTACCATAAGCAAGCTCAATAGGGTGGTGGCTGAGCCCAGAAAATAGCCATTTCCTGAGGATTTGGCAGAGATTCTTCTGTATCAACACCTCAGAACACAAGCTGGTCCTTCCGTTTCCATTCCACAGTGGAGCACTTCAGGCCCTGCTGCCCATCTTCTGATGGTCCAGCTTTGCTCTTCTCACAGGGAATAGGATTCTGACTGGAACTTTGTCTCAACACACTAATTTCATACTGAGTTGACATTCTTTCTTGCTGACTTGCTAGTACACTAGTCAAGTATCTCACTCAGCATCTCCTCCTCATTGTACATTGAGGAGATGCTGAGTGAGATGCTGTGCTGAAGTCAAGCCAGGACATGATTGTTGGGAAGCATACCACCGGACACACACTGATGAAGATCTGTACATACAGGGGAATAAGAGAAGAACAGAATGCATAGCCCCTTTCCAGTCATGATAAAGATTCATTGTGTGTAGTTCTCAGTGTATGCATGCATATTATGTCCAAGGCTTTTCACAAAGTACCAAGAAGGCTACCACATGTCTTGTTTTCATTATCAATGAGGTAGCCTTTTTATGATAGCTGAGGCAGATGTTTTCCCATTGAATTAAATGCTTCCACACATGGAGCAGCAGTTTGCAAATGAATTTACCAAAGTGCCAAGAGCAGGAGTCCAGTGTTTGTCATAACAATGTAAAGACTATACCTGTTTGTGAATTTAGGGCCCCTATTTGTAACCACCTATCAATATTTTTGTGTTTTACTTGTCACTGTTTAATGGCTATGCCAAAGTTTATTTACTAGTCTTCAGCTCCCATTGGCAGCTGGTCAATACTGTCCTGTAGCTGCTAAGATTCTGTAGCAAGATTTTTTTCCTTTGGAATTAAATATAAGGAACACCTAATAGTGAATGTTGCTACCACAGTCAGATAAGGGTAGGTGTAGAATTCTAATTTCCATAGCTGCTTCTCTTTCTCCTAGACTGGAATGCTTTCTTACTAACTGTTCAGACTTCCTTCTCCTAACCACCATCACAGTTACCATACATAACGCCACAAGGACAAAGTGAATAAGAAAGAAAACAATAGCACAATTCAAATGTAGGAAACCAAATAGGTCCAGAGCAATCATGATGAAGAGATATCCCTGAAATGTACTGGTCACTTAAAGGAAGTCCAATCACACTAGAAATATAGGATGCTTAGGACAGCATGCTCTACCTAGATCTGCAGGTGTTCAAACAGATAGCAAAGGTAAGGTGAATTCTAGGAAGGCATTGGACCAGCACTACCTTGGATGGGGCATCAGACACTATTTGAAGTTACAGATATTGAAAACAAATTGGGATATTAACAGAAGTCGTGTATCAAATGACAGGTCTCTCTTCAACTACTTTTCTGTAAATTAAACATAATTTACTTAGGAAAGGAGTGGGCTCTTATGTGATAAAACAGCCACTGTCAGTTAACTGCTGATCTACAATGATAGTAAGAAAACAGCAAGGGAACAAATCATAATGTTACCTTTGGTGTCATACATTCCACTAATGTAACATCAGTTAATGACCCAAACCCATGCACAGGGAGTTTCCTGTTAGCATTTGTTAAATTTCTTGATTCTGTGAGTTCATGGTCATGAATCAACAAACACTTAATGATTAGAAAGAAAACAAAGCAGATCAATATTGTCATTAACAAGCCAAAATGACCAAGGAAATACAAAGCAAATAAATAATTTGATTGGAAAAAGCACAGGGACAAATAGCCAAACTAGTGGAAACACATGAACTATGAACCAACAGCTGAGGAGCCCCCATGGAACTGGATCAGGCCCTCTGGATAAGTGAGACAGTTGATTAGCTTGAACTATTTAGGAGGCTCCCAGGCAGTGGGACCTGGACCTGTCCTTGGTACATGAGCTGGCTTTTTGGAACCTAGGGCCTATGCTGAGACATTTTGCTCAGCCTTAGTGTAGGAAGGAAGGGACTGGCCCTGCCTCAACTGAATCTACCAGGCTGAGCTGAATCTCCAGGGGAGACCTTGCCTTGGAGGAGGTGGGAATGGGGCATGGATTGGGGGGAAAAGCTGGGGGGTGGGAGGAGGGAGGACAGGGGAATCTGTAGCTGATATGTAAAATTAAACTAATTATAAAATAAAATCATAATTAAAAAATTAAAAAATAATAAAATGAAGAGCTTTGATAAAAAAAGGAAAGAAAAAGGACATGGTGAAAATGAAGAAAATTTGAAAAAATAAGTTTTCACTGTAGTCTTTAGAGTGTGTGAATAATAATAATATACCTGTTTCAAAGGGCAAGAACAAACTATTTTCAAAATTTCAGTGCATAGAAATGGTAAATGTTTGAGGAGTTAACTGGTTTTACTTTGGTTTAAACATTATGCAATGCATGTATATGGAACGCTTCATAGTTTACGGAAATTCACTATGAATGCGTAACAATCCTATGTTTTCATAGTGGGTGGATAGTCACCTTGCTTCATGTCTCCAGCACCTTTGAAAAAGATATGGTTATTATGACAGGAGCGTAAGTTCTTCAGTGTGACAAATCTTTTGGTATAATGAGTGAAAGGCAAATTATGATTTAAAAAAGTTATGAACATATAAGCATGAAAGGCCAATTTTACTTGTTACTTGTGAGTCCATGATGACAATGACTCTTAATGTCCAGGGCAGGTTTATGAATGTGACCTTACTGATGATTATGATGGGATATTTGCACACATCTTCTCAGTAAATGAAATACATGATACACATTAATTGATAGGTATTAAAATGGGAAAACAACAAACACCAGAAACCAAAAAAGATACTTTTCTATGAACAATGTAGAGGAATTTGCTCAAAGTACCATAGGTATGTATATGTACACACATACACACACACACACACACACACACACACACACAGAGACGCACACGCACACGAATATGTGTGTGCATATTGTATAAGAAAATGCCATATATCCTTAAAAGGAAATATAAACATATGTACACACATACACACACACACACACACACACGTGTATACATATTTTTATATGAAAATGCCATAAACCCCAAAAAGGAAATGTAAACATATGTACACACATGAACGTACACATTACACAATCTCAGATATTGACACATGAACAAGAGAAAAACAATCCCAAGAAATAACAAACCCTAATTCAATTTCTTGGTAGCAGGGTTTTTATTTAAAAGATAAAGGAAAATTAAGCCTCCTTTCTAATTTGAAATAAATTCTAACTAGTTTATTGAATGATCATGTTTTAAATTACAGGATTAAAAATTCTAAAATCAGTTTTTAATACAATATATTCTCATCATAGTTTACCAAGATTGTCTCCATTTTCAAACTTACTCAAATCTATGCCCTTTGTTTCTCTCTTATTAAACTAAAAGCAGTCATCTAAAAATAATAATAATCAAATGAAGTTAGATAAAATGAAAAGAAACAAACCAGAATAGGACAAAGACAAACAAACAAACAGAAGAAAACGGCCAAAGAAAAAGTTCAAGAAACACAGATAGATGTGGGCACATACACATTTGCACACAGAGAAATCCAAAAAAGAAAAAAACAAAAAACTGGAAACCATAATGTATATACAAAGGGCCTGTAAAGTAAAAGAAAAAAAAATGTCCTGACAAAGCACTCTGGGACAAAGAACCTCCTAAAATGCTATTGAGTTTACTTGGTGTTGGTCATCTACTTCTGGCCTGTGGCATGGCCTTGAGACTGGTTTGTCTAGTATGACCTATACAAATATGAATTCATAGTGACTGTGGCAGCATGTATAGGACTGGAACTGACGGGTTCCCAGTGCTGAGAGGGGAAGTGGACAGAAGTCTACATCATTAACTCTGATACGATTTTAAAAGATTCACCATCCTCTATTGCTTCTGCAAAATTTACAGAATTAGTTCACTGCTATTCTCTTTCAGTATTTCAAATTATAAATCCGTACTGTGATTGTTAATACTGACTGCCAACTTAACAGGATACAGAAACACCTAGAATTCATGCCTCTGGGCATGTCTTGCCAGATTAATCTACTGTAGTTCAGCCCTTGGATTGTCTCTCAGAGATAATCTACATTAGCTTAACTGAGTTAGGAAGTTCCAGTCTGAACTTGTGCATGACCATTCCAGGGACTGAGGCATTAAACCTTATAAAAAAGAGGATGCTTGCTGAGCAAAGGCATTCATTGTTCTCTGCTTTCTAACTGTGGATGTAATGTAAACAGTTGCCTCCTGCCCTACCCATCATATCTTCCCTACCATGGTTGATTGTGCCTGCTGAGGATGAAAGCCAAAATAAAGCTCTTAAGTGGCCCTGTCTGGGTCCAGCCACAACAGTTGACAGGTCTGGAGAGGCATTAAGGGGAGGGAAGGAGTGAGCCAGACATGATGGTCGGGACAATTTTGCAGCCTGGCTGTCAGCCAGAGTGTTTCTTTATTATACAGAATTCAGTAAGCAGGGATACATTCATGTTGTTCTAAAACATAGATCATAACATTTTTGGTTTGGGAAATGTGTTTCACTTCCTCTTGCAAAGCTTTTAGTCATCACTGATAAACTGTGACAGAACAGAGTTATCTTTTACAATAGTTTTCCCTCAAGTTTAATCATCATTGATAAACATCTATCTTTTATTACCATTTCTACTCATTAATCACATAACTCATATTTTTTAAAACTCTAGAGGCATATGATAGCATGTTTTATGGCTAGTAGCTGTTGTGGCTTCAAGGACACTAGACCAAAAAAAAAATCTCTAAGCCAGCCCAGGCAGGTTGCTGTCTCCTAAGGAGTGTATTATTAACTTTTAATGGTCTGAGTGTTCAAGAAAAATCCTTAGGCCAAAGCTGCTGCAGTTATTATTCAAATTCTGGCATGATACAATGTTTATGTTTTATATCTTTATATAATTTTCATATATGTCTAATCCTGACATTTTGTTGTTCTTTGGTCATATGACATCACAGCAGCTCTGCATGTGCTAACTTTTCTAAGAAAGGGAGGTTCTAACATCTCATTATTTTACCATCTTTACATTATTCTTTGCCCATCATTATAAGTACCTGTATAGGCAGAGGTAACTTCAGCTAATCTAGGTGTATTGCTGTATATGCCATGTAATTGACTGAGTGTAGCATGGGAAGAGGCTTGTAATCTGATCTATGGCCAACTCCTCTAGAATACCAAATCTCATTGACCTTTTTAAATTTACTTTGTTTTGATTATCATGTTCCTGAGTAAATTCAAGGACAGATGTTTCAAGAATGCCTCATGACTTCATAAAGAGACCTCTGGCTTCTTTATATGTATCACAACCTCCAAGGAGTAAGGAAGACCTTCAAGTAGATAAAGATATCCCTCTAAAAGCAGGAGGGGTAATATGTTCAGGAATTTCCAGGGAAAGCTTAGAAGCAGTACTCCTGAGAGAAGGCATAAGTGATTTATAAGAAATTTTCCATTAATCAAATATCCCCAAATTGTATAAATATTAAATGTCCCCCAAGTATGCAACAGGCAGAAATCAAAGCCAAAAGTGGCATGGGAGCCATCATGTGGCTCAGCTTTGCTGGTCTTAGTCGAGCAGCTCTGCTGGCTTTATGACTTTTGCTGTTCTCATCAGATATGGCTGTGCCACGGCCCTTTTCAGGTGTCCTGTTACACAAATGAGACAAATGACTGACACACACCCTTCAGATATCTAACTTAAGAGTGAGCCATCAACAAATACAAAATACTGATGAATTTTGAACATTTCCTTCAGATTGTATATTTGGAAGAACATTCTAAAAATATTTTGCATTAGATTTCTTTATTGTTTATACTCCACAGGATTATACCTTATAAAGAATTTTCCTAGATTTTTGAATTTTCTGTAATTGACAAATTTGTTGAAATTTTAATATTTATATGATTTTGGTCTAGTGTCCATTCTTAACAGTAGACTTCTTTGTCAACATAGTATATTCTTTTACATATATGAATTTAGCTCAGGAAAATAGGTCTTTCCATATGCTTTGGGCTGACAGAATTAGTACTTTGTGTTCCATAATAATGTGATCCTATTTTCTCCATTTAGACTTACTGTGCAAGGTGAGTTGCTTCATGTTTGTGAAAAGAACTGAGTGAACTAAAGGCTCCCTACATCACTTATGTAGGTAGGCTTTCTTTCCAGAGTGGTTTCTTTCATGGTTTGGGGGGATTTGAAGCTACTATAGGCCTTTATACATCACTTAAATACAGAGGGCACTAAAGTTTTTATTTCAGTCTGAGTTCACCCATATACTCCATTGTAACTGGAAGAAAGAAAAGCTACTACATATTACTTGCACACAAAGACTTTGGTAATTTCTGCTCTAAGAAAGAAGTAGGAATGACTAAAGGTTGTATTTTGGGGGAATATTATTTTAAGCTGTGTTACTTTTCTTTATGTTGCATTTGTTTAACTCTGTGAAGCTGTGTTACTGTGCCTGTCCAAAACACCTGATGGTCTAATAAAGAGCTGAATGGCCAATAGGAAGGCAGGAGAAAGAATAGGTGGAGCTGGCAGGCAGAGAGAATATACAGGAGAAATCTGGGTGAAAGGAAGAAAGAAGTAGCCAGAGAAGGAGGAGGACATCATTGGCCAGCCACCAAGCTACACAGCAAGCTTTAAGAGTAAGATTTACAGAAGTAAGAGAACAGGAAAAGCCCAGAGGCAAAAGACAGATGGGGTAAGTTAAGGAAAGCTGACAAGAAACAAACCAAGCTAAGGCCAGGCATTTCTAGTTCCAAAATAAAGCCTTCCCTGTGTGATTTATTTGGGAGCTAGGTGGAGGGCCCAGAAAAGAGTAAAACAAACAATAATGTATCCTTGAAGTTGACTCACTAGTGTTGGAAAATAAAACTGAAGCTTTCCCTCAGTTATAGACATATATAGACTTGCTTGCATTGTGCATTTTTAATCCCTTCTAGATGAACTGAGAGCACAGGAGACTTTCCTCTATTGCTTAGATACATAGTGTTCCTTTCCCCTGTGAGTTTCTTCATGTCTTTGAAGGCTGCTCAAAGAATAGAAGACTTTCAAACATTGCTTTCATCCAAAGAGTTTTTTCCACTGTGAGTTCCCCCATGTATTTGAACATAACTGCATCCCCTAAAGGCTTTCCAGTACTGCTTATATTCATGGTGTTTGTCTTCAGTGTGAGTTCTTTGATGCTTCTGAACCATGAGGGATAGCGAAACACTTTGACATAGCTTGAGTTTGTGTGACTTATCTCCATAATCCTGACTCCCACGTGCTTGTGTTGTATGTAAGCAGTGAGGGGGACCTGGGGATGAGACACAAATAGGAGCTTGTTCATGCACTCAGCTTTCATCTGGTTAAAATCCTGGAAGAGTTTCAGTATTGACAACAGGACCCTGAGTCAAGATGAAGCTTTCAACTGTCTGCATTCTTTATGTTCACAGTCATTCAAACACCAGATACAGCTCTGCCCTAGATCTCTGTCAGTCCTTATCTGGTGTCTGCTTGTCCTTGTTTTCGAGCAGTGGCCAGGTTCCTGAATGCTTCAGACATTGCCTCTCTGAAGAGATTTTCTTGAGAAGGATATGCAAAAGTTACTTCTCTAAGGGTAACATTCAGAGCCATATTCTCAAATGTTGCTGGTTCTACTTCCTGTTTCTTGGGTGTCCATTGTCAAATCATTGCCTTTTGAGGTCTTTGGAGGTCACTTAGCCATAGAGAGTACAGAGGAGCCAGGAAGATGGCTAGAGAGATGCACAGGAAGGACTTGGTTTCTTGTGGTCTTTTTGATTTGGGATGGCTGGAGAGATGCTCTCTTGCTGGGTCTTCAGCAAAAAGGAAGGTTTTCATTCCAACATCTGATTTCCAAGTCGTTATTGGTAAAAAGAATGACAGAGACTTAGTTGAAAAACATAGATGGTGGCAGCAGCAGAGTGGGTGCTAGCTGGACTGGACCCTATTTTACAGTCTGTGGCTCCCAGACTGAACAAAAGGGGCAGAGCAAGCAGAGGACCAGTATTGTTTACTCTCTTCTTGTTGGCTGCAGAAGCAATATGGACAGACTCCTCAAGCCTCTTCCTGACACCGTGATGTGTCTTTCATGATTGACTGTACCCTCACACTAAGAGCAAGATGAACTCATCTTTTCCTCTTCAGGAATTGTGTTGCAGGGAATAGGAAAAGTAACTGATGTATTGATCAAACAAAAGTAAAGTTAAAAAAAAAAACCTGAAAACTGGGGGTTTTTGTTTGTTTGTTTGTTTGAGGGTCAGAAAGCACAGCTATTACAAGCACAGTACTATTATCAAAGCCAGAATATCAGGAAGTCTGTTACAAAACATCCATTCCTAGGAATGGTCACATTAACAAGATGGAAACAATGGCAATATCAATACATATGCTTACATGGAAAGGAGAAAAATTATCAGAATCTAAACCTTAGTTAAGAAATACAATCTACTAATGGCTGGGAGGGGAAGTCTGGACAAAAAAAGAAGAATGCAAAAGAGGAAAAAAATAGCATTGAAATCCACACAGACAACACCAAAAACTCATAAAAACAATGCTTATAATAGAATGTCATGAAATTACCAATTTTGATGATCTCAAAATGCACCCAGCTGACTAGAA
The DNA here is from genome assembly GCA_902168325.1 of Peromyscus nudipes. Taxonomy (NCBI): domain Eukaryota; kingdom Metazoa; phylum Chordata; class Mammalia; order Rodentia; family Cricetidae; genus Peromyscus; species Peromyscus nudipes. The sequence continues at coordinate 3,814 of CABHPH010146912.1, read as the reverse complement.
GACAGAAGTCTAACCCCAAAGTCTAACAAGCATCCCTCTTCACATTATTTTTGACATTTGGTATGCTACAGTCAAAAATTTGGTTATCAAGATAGCACTGGATTTTTTAATAGCACTTTCAAAGGTTGTGGAGTTGCATCTCAATTGAACCAATATTAGATCTCAGTTCTGTAGTAAGGCACACCATAGAGAATAATACTTTGATCTTCATAATTTCTCAGTGATTTTGTTTTGTTAGTGCCTATCATTTCTAAAATACTGAAAAATAAGTTGCTTTCCTCTGAAGAGGGCAAATGAAGAAAAAAGAAGTACATATACTTGGTTAGAAGGCTTTGAACATAGAAAGATGAAAGAAATCTCCCAAAATGATGATTAAGGAAGTTCCACATTATGGAAACTTCATATTAGAAAAAAAATCACTAAAAGCAAAAGTAAAATAATAAAGATACCCACAAATGATATCTCAATAAAATCAAGAATCCTAGTATAAAACACATTTGCTAATTATCAACCCCAAGAGATGATTTTCATTGCAGAGAAACCTACCAAATTCATCTGATATACAAATGACCAGAAACAGATCATATACTTTTTTTCTTTTTTTCAAATTCTTCTTTATTAATAAATTTTCTATTCACTCTACATACTACCCACAGATCCTCCCTCCCTCCTCCTTCTTCCCTCCTCCCACCCTCCAGCCCTCCCTTCCTAGCCACCTCACATCCCCACATCCCCCAAGTTAAGATCTCCCATGGGGAGTCAGCAGAGCCCAGCACACTGAGCCTAGGCAGGACCAAGTCCCTCCCCACTGCCACCAAGGCTGTGCAAGGTGTCACACCACAGTCACTGGGCTCCCAAAAGCCTGCCCATGCACCAGGGCTGAATCCCGATCCCCCTGCCTGGGTGCCCCCTAAACAGTTCGAGCCAAACAACCATCTTCCATATCCAGAGGGCCTAGTCCAGTCCCATGGGGACTCCACAGTCACTATTCTATACTTCATGGGCTTCCACTAGTGTGGCCAGTCATCTCTGCATGTCTTCACATAATGATCTCGACGTACCTGCAGAATCCCTCCTCTCTCTCATCAGTTGGATTCCCGGAGCTCAGCCTGGCACCTGGCCATAGATCTCTGCATCTGCCTCCATCAGTCACTGGACAAAAGCTCTGTGACGATGGTTAGAGTATTCACTAGACTGGTCACCAGAGTAGACCAGTCCAGGCACCCTCTAGACCACTGCCAGCACTCCCAGGTAGGGTCATCCTTTTGGATTCCTGAGAGCTTCCCTGGTACCCTGCCTCTTCCTATTCCCAGGTTGTCCCCATCTATCATGGTATCTTACTCCCTGCCCTCCCACTCTGTCCCTGTTCCAGCTCGACCCTCCCATTTCCCTATGTTCTCATGCCCTACTGCTTGCCCTCCACCACTCCCCTCCCAGTCTGTTCATGTAGATCTCATCCACTTCTCCTTCACAGGATCATCCATGTGTCCCTTCTAGGGTCTTTTCCTGTTAGCTAGCCTCTCTGGAGTTGTGGGTTGCAGTCTGACCATACCTTCCCTCACATCTAGTATCCCCTTATGAGTGAGTACATACTATGTTTGTCCTTCTGAGTCTGGGATACCTCACTCAGAGTGATATTTTCTAGTTCCATCCACTTGCCTACAAATTTCATGATGTCATTGTTTGTTACTGCTGAGTGGTACTCCATTGTGTATATGTGCCACATTTTCTTCATCTGTTCTTCAGTTGAGGGGCATCTAGGTTGTTTCCAGGTTCTTGTTATTACAAATAGTTGAGCATGTGTCCTTGTGGTAAGATTGAGCATTCCTTGGGTATATGCCCAAAAGTGGTATAGCTGATTCTTGAGGAAGACTTACTCTCAATTTTCTGAGAAACTGCCATACTGATTTCCAGAGTGGCTGTAAAAGTTTGCATTCCCACCAACAGTGGAGGAGTGTTCCCCTTGCTCCACATCCTCTCCAACATCTGACAGGTGTAAGATGGGATCTCAGAGATGTTTTGATTTGCATTTCTCTGATGACCAAGGATGTTGTGCAATTCCTTAAATGTCTTTCAGCCATTAGAGATTCTTCTGCTGAAAATTCTCTGTTAAGCTCTGTAGCCCATTTTTTAAATTGGATTGTTCAGTATTTTGAAGTCTAGCTTTTTGAGTCCTTTATATATTTTAGAGATCAGCCCTCTGTCAGATGTGGGGTTGGTGAAGATCTTCTCCCATTCTGTAGGCTCTTGTTTTGTCTTATTGACTATGTCCTTTGCTCTACAAAAGCTTCTCAGTTTCAGGAGGTCCCATTTACTAATTGTTGCTCTCATGTGTTGAGCAAATATGCTGGGCCAGAGTAACCTATTTGAACTTGAGTATTTTGAAAGTGAACACAAGCACACACACACACACACACACACACACACACACACTATGCAATGTGGATTTAATAATTTGATAGTGACCAAGAGACAGTAGAAATCTTGGATCCATTGTAAGCTTTTCCTCTTGAGGCTAACCAGCTCTGCAGCCTATATGTATTTGATATTCAATTGAGCTGGAAGATGCAAAATTCAGCTGCTCTGAATTATCCTCAGGGCCCAGTAGTTCACTTGGTGAATCAATAAGTTTTGAGGGACACAGTTTTGGGACTATAACTCAAAGAGAGCATACCTATCCATCATGGATGATGCCCTAGCTTCAAACCTTCCTATTGCAAAAATAATAATAATGCAATAAGATTTAAAATAAAAGGGAGGGACAAGAGACAGACAGTAATGAATTGCTTCAGTTTACCCTAGTCTATCTTAGAATGATGCTTTGCTTCAAAATGTAGGTATCTTCTTGCAAACTATGACCAAGGAAAGAATGACAATGGGCTCATTCTAGGCCTCCAAAGGAACTTCTTTATATGCCAAAATAAAGTTTTAGAACCATGTTTTCTTGTAGTCTTATCCTTAGCAAACATTAGAACAGAATGTTGTCCTACAGTATTTACCTGGTGAAAAGATTAAGACAGAAATTTGAGGGTTGTGCATTTTTCTGAGTTATAAGCTCACAAGAGGTTCTAAGGAAATTGTGTAAATTACAATGAAAGTTATTTCTTGGAAACATAACAACAGCAAAAGTAGCTGAGTTATTTGAAAATAATTCCCCCCAGTTTAAAGGAAATTAGAGTTGGGGGGCTGGTAATCAGCAAGAAAGCAATATCTTCTTTTTATTTAGAAGCCTTGAAGAACATTTAATTTTTTCAAATTTTATATTAAAATAGTCTTGATTAAAAAATTGAAATAGAATTGATATAACAATAACATTAAATAATACTAATATTCAAATGTTACCGAAATAATTTTATGCAATTTTGAAAAATATCTAAATTTATTAAAATAATTATCTAAGTAAATGTCAGGTAGTGGGCTAATTTTTTATGTAATCACCCCATGAATAGCCCTTTCATCAGTATTCTGGCGGATTATTGGTATTACTATTTTTATTCTATAAGTAAAAATAATGATCCTGGAAAAAAATGTGTCAGTTTCCCATAGTTCAAATATCTCTAAGTTTTTGACCTACAACACTCATTATAAGTCCCATCCTGGAACAACCATTTACTTCTAGTGTTCTGCAGTGTTGTGTGGATGGACTACAGCTTACAGCTTAGCACTTCCTCCCATGACTTATTTTTAACTTTATAGTTCGGATCAAAGCTTTCTAATGCTGGAATATTACTAACCAGCAAAACCATCCTAATAAACCAAAAAAGAGAAGAAAAAATGCTTAAGGGTAAAATTTTATCTTTGAAGTTAATTTAAT
>CABHPH010146911.1:0-35955 GCA_902168325.1 Peromyscus nudipes | reverse complement strand
TTAAATGACATCATGTTACAAACTATTTCCATTGTAAGTTATCAATAACATATGACAATAGTATAGGGTTTTAAGGCACTTATTTGTTTGAGACATTTATGTCTTAAAATAAGCTACATATTGTCTTCTTAACATAATACTTAATTAAATATTAAATTTATTTACTTAAAGTAAATAAAGAAAAATCTTAATCCATTTATAACAATTTCCCTTTAGTCAATTTCTGAACTCATAAGCTACAATGAAAAATTACTTGTAATGTTTCTAAAGGGAACTAAATAGTCATACTCTATTTAATTCCAATTAAGGAAAGTATTTCACTTAAGTTTTAATTAAATAGAGAGTATTTATTTTTGTACATTAAACTGACTGAGGTTAGATGAAAACTACTCCATTTTGTCTCAAGATCATTTTACTAACAGCTGATGTTACTGCTAGACTACCTAGACTAAGACAAAGTGTGCTATTGTGTTAAAGGAACATAAATTAGCCTTAAAAGTCTTTGACTCTCCATAGGAACAAAAATGTTCCAGTAAATCACAGAGACTTCTGGTATGCAACCTACACTTTGTACAGCGTGTCGGAGAAGACAGAAAATGAAGACAAAATGAGTGACAATGCCAGTGCCAGTTCTGGCAGTGACCAGGGTCCCTCCAGCAGACAGCACACCATGGTGTCCTTCCTCAAGCCTGTCCTGAAGCAGATCATAATGGCCGGCAAGTCAATGCAGCTGCTGAAGAACCTGAACTGTGCAGAGGGCTCTGCGTGTCAGGCGGCAGCCAGAGGTAGCCCATCCTTTCTGTGAATGTCTTCTTTGGCTTGGCTTAACTGTTTCATTCACCGTTGTCATTCCCAAACACAAAGTAGTGACCGAAGCTGTTCATATCCATGGAAATTATCGCCATGGTTTTTGGTTGGCTTTTTGGTTTTTTGAGACAGGGTCTCTCTGCATAGCCCTTGCTGTCCTAGGACTCACTACAGACCAGGCTAGTCTTGAACTCAAAGATCCTCTTGCCTCTGCTTCCCAAGTGCTGGGATTAAAGGTGTTCACTATCACACTCAGTTATCACCCTGGTTCTTTAAGTAATATTTTTTCTTTTAAAATTTCATACATTTGCACAATATATTTTAATCATATTCACCTCTGACTCTTCCCTGTCCAACTCTTCCTAGGCTTCCCCCAACACATCTACCTCCCAGCTCTGTGTCCTGTTAGTGTTATGTTTTTATAACCTACTAAATCCGATTAGCTCTGCTCATAGGCACATGGGTATGGGCATCCTAACACTGGCCACACCCCCAAAGAAGTTACTCTCCCTCAGTAGCCATTGGCCTACAATAGCTCATTGACTTGAAGTGTGGCCTCAGGAGCCTCTCCCTCAGTTTTTCTGGCTTGGTTTTGTGCAGGTAACCAGTGCTCCTGTGAGTTGATAGGTACAGTGGCCATGGCATGTCCATAAGGCAGCATTTCACATCCTCTGCATCCTCTGGCTCTTACATTCTCTCCACCTCCTCTTCCTGGATGTTCTCTGAGCGTGGGGCGGGAGGTGAGAGTGATACAGATTCCCATCAGTGGCTGAGCACTCGTCACTCACTCTCATCACGTTGAATAGGTAAGAGTTCCACCTACAGGAAAAAGAAGCTTATTTGAACAAGGTTGAGGGCAAGATAGATCTTTGGTGTTGTGGTTATTTTTTGTCAGCTTAACACAAGCTAGAGGCATTTGAGAAGTGGGGCTCTAAATTGAGAAAACGCGTTCATATGATTGCCTTTAGACAAGTCTGTGGAACTTTTATTATTATTATTAATGATTGATGTGGGGGAGCGCAGCCTACTGTGGGTATGCCAACCCTGAGCAGATGATCCTGAGTTTTGGAAGAAAGCAGACTAAGGAAGCCATGGGGAACAAACCAGTAAGCAGCATTCCTCCATAGCTTCTGCTTCAGGTCCTACCTTGAGTTCCCTTCCTGATGGACTACAACTGTAAGCTAAATAAACGCTTTTGCTCCCAAGTTGCTTTTGGTCATGGTATTTAACACAGCAATAGACACCCTAACTGAGGCATATGAATATAACAAAAACATTTAGAAGGCAATTTGACAACATGGCTATTTAGCAAAACAAACAGTAGGTTCCCCCATTGGGCCTGTAACCAACTGAGTGAGCCCTGAGTCTTTGACCAGTTTACAATACCAACCTGAGTTACTTCCTGTGGAGCAGGCCTCAAATCCAACCCAAAAGCAGTTGGTTAACCATGTAAACTTTATGCTGCTGTTGTACCACTGTGCATGTTTTTCCTGGCAGACTGGCTTTGCAACATTCAGGGTCCAGTGATAGGTAAGACTGATGATAGCGTTTCTTCCCCAGCACCCTGTACAGTACCTTTTACTACCGTAAAAGCTAGCCAGTGGGGAGAAACTTTCCTGTCAGTTTGAAATTGGTTTCACTATGTCCACATGCAAAGTAGGTGGTGTCTTCAGCAATAGGGTCTTGCCATCTAGTTGAGTAACCAAGAGCAATGGTAGTCATTGGTGTCACCATGATTGAATGAAATTATACTGTTCTTGATAGAAAAACCAACTCTCTGCTATTTCTTTTTATTCTTTTTTTGTTTGGTTTTGTTTTTTGTTTGTTTGTTTTTCAAGACAGGATTTCTCTGTGTAGCTTTTGGAGCCTGTCCTGGAACTCACTTTGTAGACCAGGCTGGCCTTGAACTCACAGAGATTCACATGCTTCTGCCTCCTGAGTGCTGGGATTAAAGGCGTGCACCACCACCACCTGCCCTCTGTATTCTTTTAAATATAATTTCTATTTGATTTGATTTGTCCCGTTCTTCTGTCCTATGACACCAGCTCTTTCCATGGGCTTTGGGTGGAGGTCATGGGGCAGCACCAGCAGGTCTGAATCTTGGTTGGAGTGTTTCAGTCCTTCAGGGCTTCGTGAGACAGTTTCCTGACCACCTAGCTATGGGTGGCACAGCCCACACCGAAATCTAGCTTGACATGGAGCTTGGAAAGTACATGAGGGTCAGAGTCACTTTCGCTTTGGAACTGACCCTGGTGGCAGTGGCCTCTACTGTGTCCTTTATTTTATGTGTGTAAGTGTTCTGCTTGCTTATATGTCTGTGTCCTCCATACATGCCTGGTGCCCCAGAGGTCAGAAAGGAGTGTGTGGTTCCCTGAACTTGTAAGGTGCCGTGAGGGTGTTAGGAATCGAGCCTGGGTCCTCTGTAAGAACAACAAGTACTCTTAACCAATGAGCCATCTCTCCAGCGCCCCAGTCTTCTTAATGGCCTTGGCCTTGTCCTCTGGCACACACTGGCTGAGGTTCATGCAGTGAACTGGCCATGGTCCCTCTGCTTCTTTTCTTTCCTTTTTTTTCTCTTTTGGTCTTGGATAGAGCCAGGATCTGACAGGATCCAGTACCTCTGGCATGTTCAGGGTGGTATACTGTTTTGCTTTTGGATGGACCCTGGCAAGTTTGAACTTGGTAATTCAGTTCAGATAATGCTCACACATTTTAAGAAATCTTTGTAACTGTTTGGGAATCCAATTTAAGTAAATTAAAGCTTTGTAAGCTGACTGAAAAGACTTGAGTGGGGTCCACATTGTTTGTTTGGGTTTTAAACTACCTTAATGCTCTCTTAATTATTTTACCATATCTACCTTGGATTTTTGCTTCGTGGCGATTCCTTTTTAACTAACTAATAAACTATAGTGAGTGTTGCTGGGCCAGTGCCAAGAGTGATTTCCGTGGAATGACTGCAGTAAGTCTTTCTGTAATCTTAAACAGTGTGATAGTAACTGGAGTTTGACTCTTCTTCAGTATTACTGTGTTCTGAGTAATTAGCTTCTTTAGCATGATAGGTAATCAGAAATGCTGCAGTTTAACTGAGAATAAAAAGTGGTTTTTAACATTTTATTTGTGTGTAGATCTGTATTTTGTATGTCATGTATGTATGTGTCTGCCTTTAGAGGCTAGAAGAAGGCATTGGATTTCTTAAAGCTGGAGTTACAGGAAGTTGTGAGCCACTTGAAGTAGGTGCTGGGAACCAAACTGGGGTCCTCTGCAGGAGCAGTATGCTTTCTTAGCTGCTGGGTCATCTCTCCATCTCCAGCCCCAGTTTTATATGTCTGTCTGAGTATATGCCACATGTAGTAAGGCTGATGATGGAGGACAGAGAAGGTGTCAGGTCCTCTGCAGCTGAAGGTAACAGGCAGTGTGAGCTTTCTGATGTGGGCACTGGGATCCAGACTCGGGTCCTCTGGAAGAGCAGTGGGAGCTCTTAACTGCATATCCATCTCTCCAGCCTGGGAACATACTGAGACTGCTTTTGAGAACAAAATTCATCCCGTGTATTTGTATTTCAGATGCAGAAAGAAAAAGCTTATATACCCTCTTTCTGGAATCTATACAGTTGCGTCTTCAACATGGAGAAGATTCGACTCCACACATTCTTACTGAACAGCAGGCAACCAAAGAGAACTTAATAAAGATGCAGTCCATTGCTGAAAGGCATCTTGAGCTAGATGATATTCATGACCCACTGCTGGCCATCAACTTTGCAAGGTGATAGCATACATACCATATTTTCAGTGACTGAGATATACTTTGAGTAATACAAAGTAAGTAATACTTTGTAATTGTTTCTGCCAGGTAGGTCTTTCCCTCCTTAAACACAAAAGCCTGTCCTTTCTAACAGATGGACAAGAAGATGTGTGTTCACCTATGTCAGATAATAATTTTGCCCCCTCGTTTATGAAAGTGTACAGATGTGATCCCGCAGACATCTCTGTACCCTACACCCCCTAGAATATTGTAGCTACCTAGAATATGCTTCTGAAAATCTGGACAGACTCTGCACTGTCTCCTCCTGTGTTACACGTGTCTGGGGCTTAGAATGCTTTCAGGAACTTAACTCCAGTGGAATAAGACATCAGTACCCTTGTGATTTCCTACTGTCTGATAACTATTTACTGTATAACACTCACCGAAGCACTAATTCCAGCACTGACCCAATGGCAGCAGTGATCCAGAAAGGATGTTCTTGGGGGGAAGGTTTCTTTCTGTAATGGTTGATAATCGGAAACTCAAGGTAAAATGGGACTCTAGGTATTGGTTTATTAGAATTCTGTCAACAGCAGCTCATAAAATGAAGACTCATTCACATTTTCATATTGAAGGTTGTATTTGGAGCAGAGTGACTTCCATGAGAAGTTTGCTGGTGGTGACATCTGTGTGGATAGATCATCAGAGTCTGTGACGTGCCAGACTTTTGAATTAACGCTGAGGTCTTGCCTCTATCCTCACATTGATAGACAGTACCTACATTGCTGTGGAAATCTCATGCAGACCTTAAAAAGAGATTTCAGGTAAAAAGGAGTAATTTAGCTCTGGAAAAAAAAAATCAGTTGTTAATAACCAGTGGATTTTTTTCCCTTTTCTCCTTGTTTTCTCTTTTTTCTTTCTTTTTTGGTTTTGTGAGTATCTATTTGTTTTTGGTACTGAAAGTCAAGTACTGGAGCCTTCTATAGGATAATCTTTAAAGTCTATATTTCAAGCAAACTTAAATTAGAGAATCGATATGTAGTTAACTATTTTCTTTTGAAAAAAATCAATTAACCATCAAGATTTAAGTATGTTGTAACTAACTTATTATATGAGAATCTGTGTCAAAAGACATACCAAAAGAAAAAAAGAAACCCTCAAAACATGTGCACAAAGTATGCTTTCAGAAGAAAAACATAAAATTACTTGCTAATAGATAACTAGTTCTAACTTAACCTAGTTATCTGACAAGTTCTGACTTATCATAATCTCCATAAAGTTCATAAAACTAAATGTCTTAGTTAGCTTTCTATTGCATGATGAAACAGTGACCCAAAGCAACTAAGGAGGAAAGGGTTTATTTATGTGGCTTACACTTACAATTCATCAGTGAGGGGGCTGGAGAGATGGCTCAGTGGTTAAGAACACTGGCTGCTCTTCCAGAGGTCCTGAATTCAATTCCCAGCAACCACATGGTGGCTCACATCCATCTATAATAGGATCTGATGCCCTCTTCTGGCATGCAGGTACACATGTAGGGCACTCATACATAAAATAAAAATGAATAAAATTAACATCAACAACAAAAATAACAGTTCATCATTGAGGGAAGCCAAGGCAGAAACTTGAGTCAGGAGTTGAAGCAAAGACCACAGAAGAACACTTATTAATTGCTCCCCATGGCTTAGCCTCCTTTTTTATATAACTCAGGACCACTAGCCCAGACAGGTAGTACCACCCACAGTGGGCTGGGCCCTCCTTATCAATTACAAATCAAGAAAATGCCCCCACAGACTTGCCTACAGGCCAATTTGATGGAAGGGTTTTCCTAATTGAGGTTTCCTATTCCAGGATGACCCAAGCTGTGTCAAGTTGATGAAAAACAAACCAGCATATTAGGTTAAATGCAGAGCGTATAAGCAGATGTTTAATATGATAGGATCTATATTTTTCCCTTAATGCTCAGCAAAAAACTGAAATGAAATGTTCTAAATAGTAGCTAAATACTTTGGATGGTGGAGTTTTAGTTAATTATTTGTTTCATTTTTGTGATTTGCCAGAAGTTTTTTTAGAGGAATGACTGTTTCTAATTTTAGTGAATTTCTTAGGCATGCCTGTCTGACAAGTGACTGTCAACGCATAAACCTTGCATGTTGTAGAATTCTACAGTACAGACATAAGGTGTGTTCTGTTCCATGTCTTCTCTCTTTTCAAGGTTGGTGGAGTACTTGCAAGCCATGAGGAATTTTTTCTTGATGGAAGGTGGAGACACCATGTATGATTTCTATACTTCAATTTTTGATAAAATAAGAGAAAAGGAAACCTGGCAGAATGTGTCTTTTCTTAATGTCCAGCTCCAAGAAGCAGTAGGACAACGCTATCCTGAAGATAGTTTACGGTAACAGATGGGGGCACCTTTCACTTTAAGAATTATAAAGTAAACCATATGCCAAGAAATCAGCTGAGTTTTTACATACTGTTCTTAGTCACTAATGACCAAAATACCTAACAGAGGCCCCTTCAGGCAGCTTTATTGGCTCACAGATTGAGAGACTTGGGGTTTTGTGGCAAGGAGGATGCAGTTAAGTAGAGCAGTTAATGTCTTGGCAAAGGGAATATAGTAATGCAATAGGATGTAGGACAGGAAACAGCGCCAGGGATAACACACTCCCTAGGACACCTCGGTGAACTACTTATTCCCGCTAAGCCCACCTCCTAACTTTCCCGAACCTCCCGAAATAGCTCCACTTTCTGAAGATCAAGCATTCAAGTCACACATCTGTGGAGGATGTTACATACTCAGACCACATCACATACATTAATTTATCTTCACATTAACCCTACAACTTACTTTGCAAATTAGAAACTCAAAGCTGACCCAGGCAGTGATGGCGTATGCCTTTAATCCCAGCACTCAGGAGGTAGATGCAGGCAGATCTCTGAGTTCAAGGCCAGCCTGGTCTACAGCACAAGTTCCAGGATAGCCAGGGCTGCACAGAGAAACCCTGTCTCAGAAAACCAAAAAAAAGGAAAAGAAGGAAAGAAAATCAAAGCTGAGATATGGTGGCATATTCCTGTGGTACCAGGTACTTGAGGTCTGAAACAAGGAGATCATTTGAGCCTGGGAATTTGGGGCCAGCCTTTATCTCCAGACAGAACACAAAGAAAAGGCTAAGGGGATGGTTAGATAAAGTGGATAAAGGACTTGCCACACTAGCCTGAGGACCAGAGTCTGGACCCCAGCACCCACATAAAATAGCTATATGGGCATGATGGTCCAACTGTAATCCCAGCACTTGGGAGGTGTCAGGTGGTAGGGAGAGAATCTTGAGGGCAAGTAAGATTCAGGTTCAGTGAGAACCCTGCCTCAGTGGAGTAAAAAGTGATTTACCTCTGACCTGTACACAGACACACACAAATACACAAACACATTGCACACACGATACATATATGCACCTCCCACCCCCCAAAAATAAGGGGGGGGAATTAAATTGGCAGCTGATATGGACTGTTAAGTGAGAGGCGAGCAGGTAGAGACCAACCGACTTGTTGGGGTGGCTTCTATGATGTTTCTGTTTGAAGTTCCTATGCATTGCTATTGCTAACTTTTATCAATCCTGCCTCCTTGAAGACATTCATAGCCTCTCTGGCAGGCCAAGTTCTCCTGAATGGCTTGGCCTTGCTCTCCTCCACCACAAGGGACTTGACCCTCAGAATGACAGCCATTATCATACTCGGGCCCCTCCTGTATGCCTCACACCAGACAGAAAAAGCTTTTCACTGTCAGGCTTCATCTTCCCAGCCTCCTGTTTACACACCATGTTCTCTCCTACTGCATTTCACAGTGCAGGTACTTGCAAATGTTTGTAACTTGCCCAAGTGCTGTTCTTCCTCACTTCCAGGCCTTCTTCAGTGGTGTGCTATCCCACTCATGGCCAAATAGTCTTGTCTGCTCACTAGTGCACCTTGTGTTTGCTGTGCCATGAAAGCAGCTCTACTGACCACCCTGGAGGCAGGACACTCAGATTCCTTCATCTGCATAGGAAGCTCTTAGTGACTGTTGATGTAACAAACTTAAAATCAAAAATAGTTCTATCAAGTCCATGTGCCATGAAGTAAGTTGGCTAGTTCATATTATTCACACACTGCCCTTGCCTCTTACTTCCCTGGAATCCTTAATTTAAATCTTCCATAATGTGTATCCAGGTTATCATCTTCTAGTATCTCAGTAACAGGACCTGTATGAGAAAAGGACACTTCCTTGAATAGTGCCTGGCACATGGATATTTCTCCGTTCTGTGTTCTTTCTTTCTTCAGAAAGTAATGTTCAAACCACCCCGAAGTGCATAGATAGAGCAATACACAGCACCTGCAGCAAAAGCAACCCCCACTGGGCACAGTCTAGGACACTTACCAAGGAGCAGTTCTTCTAGTCCTTTCCCCAACACCTGCACTTGAGGCCCAGTCTTTTTAGCCTGACTTTGACTAGAATTAAGCTCCTGGCCTATTCTCAAACTTTCTTTTTAATTCTAATTAACTTACTAACATTGTCAAGTATTTTTTATAACAAAACCTATTATTTTAAAACTTAATTGGATATTGGGGTACACACACCTGTAATCCTGGCATGGCAAAGGTAGAGTCGTGGGGATCTCAAGTGTGAGGCCAACCTACAATATATAGTCAGAGACTGTCTCAGAAACTAGACATGGTGGCAGATCTTTTGGGAGGCTGAGGCAGGAGGATCGCCATACATTTGAGGCAAACTTGGGCTTTACATTGAGACCTTGTCTCAAGAAGTGGGGCAGAGATGAGGAGGACCAAAACAATACCATTCATTTCTAAAACCAAGTTCCAGATCTGAGGTATATGCTGGAAAATGTAAGTTCATCCGCATATTTATATTGAATGGAATGTTGAAGTGGGGTTGGTGCTTGTGTGGTGCTCTGTTATTGTCGGGACCTCACAGTCCCAAGTGTGGCACCACTGAGGGCTACTCCCTGCGCATGAATCAATGAAAGATATTAGAACGTTTTTATGTGCACGTAGTAGTATCACAAACTAAAACTGAAACTTCTTCATTTAGTTTATCTATATCTTTTGAAAATGTTGATACAACTAAGAAGAAACTACCTGTTCATATCTTAGATGGTCTTACCCTAAGCTACAAGGTAAGCACTAATCATTTTTTTATAAAAATTGTTTTTTGTTAAAACTAGGGTATGCATGTAAAATTATATTTTTGTTTTTGTAGGTCCCATGGCCTGTGGACATTGTCATAAGTGTAGAATGTCAAAAAATTTATAATCAGGTGTTCCTTCTCCTATTGCAAATAAAATGGGCAAAATACAGCCTAGATGTTCTACTGTTTGGTGGTAAGATTTGATTTCGATAAATAACTCTAATTTGACTTTAGTCCTGGAAAAATTTTTATAGGTTTTCCTTATTTTTTTATATGTAAACAAATAGCAAACTGCCACAGGAGTATGTCAGGCAGCAGTTTTACCAAGCCCCTACTAGAAGAATGAAGTTTGGGGCAGAGGGATAGCTCAGCAGTGAAGAGTGCTTGCTGCTCTTCCAACGGACCCATTTCAGACAGCTCATAACCACTTCTGTGCCAGGTCCAAGGTATCAGGTCCCATCTTCTGGCCTCTGCAATGTGCAGTGCATACACACACATACACATGCGACATTCCCTCACATGACATCCACTCCCACATACACAAAAATAAGAAAGTATCAGAAACTCATAGGGTTGATCTTAAATGTAATAATCTTATAGGGAATTGACATCCAAAAAGTTTAGTGAGGGTCTGGCAGAGATTTTACATCTCAACAGTGGTAACAAGTATTTATTTACCATTTATCTGTCCCCCATGTCTTCCCAGTGCTGGAATTAACAGATGTGTGCCATCATGTCTGCTTTATTCAGTGCTGGGAAGTAAACCCAGGGCCTCAAGCATGCTAGGCAAGCACTCTACCAACTGAGCTACAGCTACAGCCTCATGAAACTTGGCGGTTTACCTTCACAAGGCATAAATATGCCCCTGTTAGGTTCCTAGTCTGCTGTTCCCGCATCCCTCATCTCATGTGAGGGTATGTACGGTGGCTTTCACTTAATTCCCATGTTTTCCTTTCAATCTTTATAGAACTAGCTAATGCTGCTGAAAGATCCCAAGGAAAAGAAGACCTGCGTGAACAAGACACACTCTCCCAATTTGGACCACCCAAAGAATCATTAAGACAGCAGATTCATCGCATGTTTCTCTTAAGAGTGAAGCTCATGCACTTTGTGAATAGTTTACACAACTACATCATGACCAGGGTTGGTATTTATCCATCTCCTCAGTTCTTTGTCTCATGGAGGTGGTAGTTCAAAGAGAAAACTGATCATGTATTTGTAACTACAAAAGAGCCACAGAACACTTAGAGATCGTGAAAAATGAAAGATATACATAATTTCATCATAAAATAACATGGCAGTGAGAGATAACACATTTTTAAATAAATATTTTTATTTGAGAATTTCATACAACGTATTTTGATCATATTTACCTCAATCCCTCCTCTTAGCTCCTCCCAGATCTACTTCCTACACACAATTTCATGTCCTGTTTATTTATTTTTAATTAACCCATGTACTTCAGTTTGTGCCGTCCATATACTCCTGGGTGGAAGCCCCATGCATAGAAGTATGATTGACCTAGTAGGAGCCATACTTCTGAAAAGAAACAGACGCTCCATCTCCTAAAAGCCTTCGACTGTCATAGCTCCTCAGTTACAGGTGGAAGCTCCTGGATCCCTTCCCACTCTGTGCTGGAGTGTTGACTGCCTTGATCTTATGCAGGCACCCCCAGCTGCCGGGTGCTTCCTGGGTGCAGCAGTCCTGTGTGTCAGAAGACACTGTTTGTGCTTTGTCCTCCCTCATCACCCGGCTCTTACAGTCTTTCCACTTCCTCTTGCACAAAGTGAGAGGGAGAAAAGGCAGGCCGGCAGGCAGGGGAGATAGCTCAGTTGCTAAAGTGCTTGCCAAAAAAGCATTAATGACTGAGTTTGGATCCCCAATACCCACATACAAATCTAGATGTGGCCTGGCAGTGGTGGAACACACCTTTAACCCCAGCACTCAGGAGGCAGAGGCAGGCAGATCTTTGTGTTTGAGGCCCACCTGGTCTACAGAGTGAGTCCCAGGACTATACAGAGAAATCCTGTCTGGGGAGGGTGTGGGGGCAGGGGGAGGAGCCAGGTGTGGTTACACACACCTAGGGAGGGAGGCAGACAGGAGAGTCTCGGCTTGCTAGTCGTGCAGTCTGGACAAATGGGTGAGTGCTAATAAAGCTTGTTGTCTTTCTCATTCAAGATTCTTCACAGTACCGGGCTGGAGTTTCAGCATCAAGTTGAGGAAGCCAAGGATTTAGATCAGTTGATTAAAATTCACTACAGGTATTTGTCCACCATCCATGATCGATGTCTGCTGAGAGAAAAGGTGTGTAAGATTACATCTCAGGTACAGCAGTGGGGCAAAAGGGCATCTAGGCAAGGGGGTGCCTTTCTGCTGGAGGATTCTGAATTCTAAAGCTAGCGCCCTGTGCGGTCTTCTCTTAGGAAAGATGGGGTTACATGGGGTTACACATGTGTGCCGCACTACCACCAGTTACATTTAAGAAAAACATAACGATGTAGAACTGAAAACTTAAGTCTACAGTTAGTCAATGGAAGTGCACCAGTTCATTATGAGTATGTAGAAGTGAATAGTTACAGCCATTGGGACTTGCGTCTCGGGTTCACTGATGAATCCAAATGGCATTCAGGAATGAAAGCTTGCCATGCTGGAGTGCAGGTTTACATCTGACGTGGGCTTGGTTCAGAGCCTTACACCTTGCTTACACATAAAAGACAGTTATTATAATGATGTGCTTTTTCTGTGATGTAAATTAGGAGAAAATATTGGTGTCGTTGTCCAAATGTAGTTACAAAGCCCATGTTTTGTCTCCAACATCGATCTTCAGGTCAGCTTTGTGAAGGAAGCCATCATGAAAGTGTTGAACTTGGCACTCATGTTTGCAGAAGGTTGGCAGGCAGGCCTAGGAGCTTGGCAGTAAGTATGTGCTGTGTGACAACCCATATTGTGACCATTGCAGCTTCCCTTCTAACAAGCATCCTTTGCAGAGTCTTCCCACTCCCAGTTTTGGTTCACATACCATTGTAACTAAGAATTTAAATTTTTAGTTTGAAGTGTGGGAGTATAGTTCATTGTCTTAGCTACCAGGCACAAGGCCTAAAGTTCAATCCTGTGTGCTACCAATAATAGAATTTATTTAGTTACTCTAGATAGCATCAGGAAAGTCAGTTTTTTTATCAGAGGCAAAACAGTAAAAAAGGAAAAAGAAAAGAAAAATCTGAGGTCTTTTAATTAAAATAAGTGAATATTCTCAGATTATAAAGCTCAATTTTTATTATAGATACCTTCAAACACTTGGAGAAGTGTAAGGACAACATAACAAACCTGCGTGACTCACCTCAGCAGTTTCTGAGGATGACCAGCTCTGGGTCATGATCCCCCAACCGCTCACACTTGCTGAAACATTTTTAAGTAAATTATGGGCATCATGCTGGGTTACTGTCCAATTCTCTGTGTTTGTAAGCTCTAAAAGATAGTGTGTATTTTACTTACGGTGTTTTCACTTGTGTAATATAGAAAGGCAAATGACTTGAAGTCTTTATACAGGAAAAGGCCCAGGAGCTCTTTCTTCCAGTCTATCAGGAGCATCTCCAGTTTGTTTTGTTTCTAGGCTAGGGATTGAACTCAGGACCTTTCATGTGCTATTTAAGTGGTTTACCACTGAGCTACACTACTAGCCCAGCTATCATCTTAGGTTAATTTGAATATACATTTCAGTGCTTAGCCTCTGTCTCATTTATGACTTACATGCAATGATAGTATACTTTGCTGAAATAAAAGCTCATGGCTGGTGGGTTGGAGGTTTTGTTTGTGTGCTTGTGCCTGTATGAGGAATATTTGAGGATGCATGCACCTTTGTCTGCGCCTGGAGGCCATTAGAGTGTGTCTGGGTATCCTCCTCTATCATTCTCCACCAGTTCTTTGAGGCAGAGTCTCTTCCTGAACCCGGAACTCACATCTCCTCGGCCAGACTGAAAGCTAGTAAACCCAGCAACCTTCTTGTCTCCACCCTCTTCAAAGCTGTGGTTACAGGCATGCAAGGGGTTGATGCATGCGTGCGAGGATCCAAATTCTGGATCTCATGGCTGCACAGCAAACACCCTTAACAGCTTGACTGGGTTTTATAACAAAACTTGCATTTAATCCATGTTCATAAAGAGGGGAAGAGTTCACCTCATTGCTTCTGTCATTCAAAATCCTAATCTAGAGGTGTTTGAAGGAAGAAATTAAGATAGTAAGGAGACTCGTAGTTGTAGGTATGAAAATGTTAGTCTTGGGCTGGTGAGATGACTCTGCAGGTAAGGGCATTTGCCACACAAGCCTGACAGCCTGAATTCAACCTTCAGATGCACATACAGGTAGAGAGAGAACTTGTTGCATAAAGTTGTCTGCTGACATCATCACGCATGCAGTGGCACACATAGACACATTACTCACAGACATGTACGATAATAGTAAGCCCAAGAAAAAAAGCAGGGACTAGGAATGTAGCTTAGTGGTGAAGCACTTGCCTAGAATGGCCCATGCTCCGAGTTCTATTCTGGGCAATACAAAAGCCAAAGGAAACAGATGCCTTCCTGACTTGACATTGTCCCCTTGAAGGATACAAAACCACTTTTCTCTGTAACACTGAGCCAGATAGGAGAATCGCTACTCCATATGCTTTACTAAATTTCTACAACAAATGTCAGCAAAAAGTAGGAGTGGGGAGGGCTGAAGCATTTCAGAGCCGGTGTGGGGACATAAATCTTGGCCTACTTGGAAAGTGGAGGCTGGAAGGTCGTGAGTTAAGGCTACCAGGGTGACATAGAGACTCCGCACACCAATATTTATGACATGTTTGCATGTTTCAGTGTGGGGCTGGAGAGATGGCTCACTAGTTGGGGTCACTGGTTGCTCTTCCAGAGGACCCAATTTCAGTTCCTAACAACCACATGGCAGTTTACAACCATCTGTAACTCCGGTTTCAGGGGACCTGACACCCTCACACAGACATACATGCAGGCAAAACACCAATGCATATAATTTTTTTAAATGTTTCAGTGTATCAAATTTGCTTCTAAGTAAGTACTGTAGTAAGGCTGAGGAGGGCTTGTTGGCTCTAGATAAATGACTGACAAAGATGGTTGATGAGCCATTGTGTGAGACAGACACACACACACACACACCCCTGCTCACCCCAGAAAGGGAACCCTTGACAGACCAATGTAATGAATGCACCATAGTCCAGCTTGGTGAACCAGTGAGCACACCCTGGGGACGTTAACAGGAGGATGAGTGGTAGGTTACTTAGAAGAGCAAGGATGACAAAAAAATATCAGCTATGTCACCAAAAGGCCCACCGGGATATGGGTGATGACTCATCAAAGCTTCATCGCAGGACTCTCTGCAGGGCCTGTAGGCAGCTTGACAGAATCTCCTCTGGGCAGAGTCGCCTCCCCAGCAGTTATTTACCTTCTATAAATGTGGGAGGGCACATCAAGAAGCTTCCCAGTTTCCACTCTCCAAGTCATGTGACCTATTATTTACTATTTACTTCATCAGTCTCCTAGCATCTCCCCTTTCTCCTGCGAGGTGGGGTGGGTGGGGTTGATTCCTGGAAATGAGTCAGTTTAGAGGAAACCTCTGTACATTTATGTTACGTACATATTATGAAGTGTTTTCCTGTGTGTGTTGCTTACTTCCTAT
Organism: Peromyscus nudipes; assembly: GCA_902168325.1. NCBI lineage: Eukaryota > Metazoa > Chordata > Mammalia > Rodentia > Cricetidae > Peromyscus > Peromyscus nudipes. The sequence continues at coordinate 20,537 of CABHPH010146911.1, read as the reverse complement.
TTAAAAAGACATAAAGTCATATCTACTGATGACATGAAAGTAGCAGGTAAACTGTCAGAGGAACATATTCGCAGGAAAGTGGCCTTATGTGACCCTGGGTGGTGAAAACGGTTTAAAAAGGGCGGGGAACTGGCTCAGCGGGTATACTTGTGTGCAGCCGGCTCAGTGGGTGTACTTGTGTGCAAGCATAAGAACCTGAGTTCAGCCCCCAGCATCCCCATAAAAAGGGAGAGTATGGTTTTGTGCACTTGTGATCCTGTTGATGGAAGGGCAGAGACAGGCAGATCCTAGGGCATGCTGGCGGCCAGTCCAGGGAGAGGCCTCATCTCAAAAAACAAGATGGCATGTACATTACTAATACCACTAAGTGGACTCAGTGGTTTAAAAATGAGCACATGAAGCTAGGAAAGCTAGGGTGGGAGAAATGGGAAGAGTTGGAGGGGAGAAGTGACGTGGGTTTGATCAAAACACATTATATGCATGCATGTAGGAAATTCTCAAACAGTTCTTTTTTAAAACAAACATAGGCTAGGTGGTGGTGGTGCATGTCTTTAATCCCAGCACTTGGGATGCAGAGGTTCCAGGACGGCGGGGAACGAGACAGTGCTGTACTGAGGAGCAACACCAGGAGTTGATCTTTGACTCCCACATACATGGGAACACATATGCCCATGTACCCGCACACACACATACACACACATAGACAAAAGTTCTTGGAATGAATAATGATAATAGCTGCACAACACTAAGCATAATTACTGCCAGTGACTTTTACACTGAAAATAGTTAAAAGTGGTCAATCTTACGAGATATGTACTTCACCATTTTCTAAAAGCTCTCTTTTTGATAATTTCAAATTTTAGAGTTTTATGTCTTTAGTGTATGCTTTATTTTATAAATAATGTTTGCTTGTAAAAGTAAATATATAGATCTAAACAAAGGAAAAGGGAATATCTCTAGTCATGGCTCTAGAATGAAGTACTAATTGGAAAATGGTTGATTTATATCTTAAACGAATTTTTCCTTGGAGCTTCTTTTTTGAGGCAGTGTCTCATGTAGCCAAGGCTAGCGTCAAATTTGCTGTGTAGTTGAGAGTGATCTTGAACTTTTGAAGGTTTATTTGTTTTTACTTTATGTCTACGGGTATTTGCCTGTATGCACGTCTGAGTACCATCTTCATGCAGTGCCTGTGGGGGCCAGAAGAGAGTGTCAGATCCTCTGAGCTGGAATTACATGTAGGTGCTGGGAACAGAGCATGAGTCCTCTGCAAGAACAGCTAGTGCTCTTAACCGCTGAGCCCTCTCTCCAGCCTGCTTCCGCCTCTCGAGAGCTTGGAACTACAGGATGCACCACCACACCCAGTTTTATGTAGTACTCAGGTTGGAACCCAGGGCATCATACATGTGAGGCAAACACTACCAACTGCACTGCACCACCAGCGCCTTAAGACTTTGCATCTTAAAGAAAGGCAGGATGTAGTTCCAGAAACTAGAGAGCTAAGGCATTGAGATTTTAAGTTCCTGTCAATCCTAGCCAATATAATGAGACACCGTCTATGAAAAATAATGCAAACTAATGTAAAATATGATGTTTCATATTTTATAATCTTTAGCCTTAGGATTATAGAAATTACTTCAATGATAATATTATAGCCTGCCTACTACTAGTTCCTGTGCACTTAATATAAATTGAAATTTACTTTCTTTCTTAGAATGGAATCTATAGAGAAAATGGAATCTGATTTTAAAAACTGCCACATGTTTCTCGTAACCATTTTAAATAAAGCTGTCTGTAGAGGATCTTTTCCCCATTGTGAGTACATCATCTTATGTTATCACTGCTTTCATAATTTTATTGTAACTAAATCTGTGTGTCAATATTTGTTACTAGTCACATGGAAAGTTTGAGTTTTTCCCACTTCAAAACTGGAAAGTACTAGCCATGATTAGAATTGGTATTGCAGAATTATGATGGGGTGGGTGATATCAGATGGCTGTCACTAAAACTGAAGGTCTTGTTTATTCATGTGCCTTTTATTCCAGTGAGTTCCTAAAATGGAAATGTAGGAGCTTGGAGAGTCAATTTCTCACTCTTAACTATCCTTTGAAACTATTCCTTTCTAAAAGATACACTTTTACAATTTCAGAACTTCCAAGACTACCTCTGATTACAAAGGAATGTGAATTTTACAGTTCAGAATATAGGGAGAAGGAGACAAGAGATTTGTGAAGTGGAGGAGTTTTAAGCCTGTGGAGACAGACTAAGTGGTGTGTGTCCACCACCCTCCCCTTTTTTTTTTTTAGTAAAGGCTGTACATATTGTTAATCTCTTCTCCATTTGTGCATACTCTGACAGTAGTACATTTACTAAACTCAGCCAGATGTGAACTGGGATCTGCCTGTTTAAGGGGCAACATTGATACATTTGTCCATGTTTACATGGGCCAGGGTTATGGAAGCAGATGCCATCCATAGATTAGAATATGGCACTGTATTACGAGCTAGCCCAGAACTTATGCCATATAGAACAAATGCTGTGTTCAATGAAATGCCTTTTTTATTTTCAAGATTAAAAGATCTGAAATAGAAATGTCATCAACTTTATCCATTTATATTAACAAATGGTGGCTGTCCTCTTTTTAATTTATATTAAGAGTATTGATTTTTTAATTAAAAATATAACAGATCTTTGAATACTTTGAAGTTCTGAATTCACTGCAGCCTCATTTAAACAAATAGAGCTAATTTTACCTTCCTTTTTTCTTCCCACAGTGGAATCTCTAGCACTGTCACTCATGGCTGGGATGGAGCAAAGTTAAATATCTCTGATGTCACAAGTACCTTAGACTTCATCATCGTCCGTGTACATTTTCATCGTTTGCTGCTGAGAAATAAAAATCTTATCTTTACTTAATTTTATTTTAAACCGATCTAGACAAATGAATTGTAGGTATTTTCTCTGGAGATTGTTACCAAGTGTGTAAAATTATGTATATAAGATTGTGTATCTAATTGTAAAATATATAAAAGTAGATTATTTACTCATTTGTTTTTCTTCTAAAGATTGACTTTATTTTATGTAGATGAGTATTTTGCTTGCTTGTACATATGTGCACTATGTGCACACTAGGTACCCAGAGGCAATAAGAGAGCATCATATAACCATGTAAGTTTTACATTTCCTCTTCCCTAAAAGCTGTCTTAGACTATCCTTGAAGTATTTAAGTTTTTATGTGCATAGGAAATTCCAAAAGGAATATAACAACTAATATCAGTGTATAATCCTAACTTTACTTATGGCCAGCTGTTATATACCAATGTTTGACATTTATTAGCTAACCATATGTATAATATCTGAAATAAAATTATGTATATCATTCAGTTTTTCCACATTTTTTTATGTGTTACTCAGTAAGCACTATATAGGGACAGATGGATAATGTAGACAGATAAATTTTCAGTAAGGACATAGCAGAACTGAACTTTAGCCAGCTGGGTCAAACTGACAGCCCTCATCCAACCATAATAGGATATATCTTCCTAAGCTTATATAATACATTCACCAAGGTAGAGTGTGTATCTTGTGCATGAAATATACCTAACCTTTTGTTTGGTTTTTTGGTTTGGTTTGGTTGGTTGATTGGTTGGTTTTCTGAGACAGAGTTTCTTTGTTCCAGGAACTCACTGTTCTGTAACTCACTCTGTAGACCAGGCTAACCTCATATTCAGAGATCCTTCTGTGTCTGCCTCCAGAGTGCTGGTTTTGGGTTTGGTTTTTTGTTTTTTGTTTTTTTTTTTTTGTTGTTGTTGTTGTTGTTTGGTTGGTTGGTTGGTTGGTTTTTTTGTTTTTTTTTGTTTTGTTGTTTGTTTTGTTTTGTTTTTTTATCTTCTTGAAAGAGTCTCACTCTTTAGCCAAGGCTTGCCTCAAACTCAGGATCCTCCTGCCTCAGTTTCCTAAGTGCTAAAATTACAAGCATACACAAACATACCTGGCATACGCTTGACTGTCCTAGTTAGGGTTAGTATAGCTGTGATGAAACACCATGACCAAAAGCAAATTAGGGAGGAAAAGGTTTATTCGCCTTGCACTTACACATCTCTGTTCATCACTGAAGGAAGTCAGGACAGGAACTCAAGCTGGGCAGGAACCTGGAGGCAGGAACTGATGCAGAGGCCATGGAGGAGTGTGGCCTACTGGCTTATTCATCATGGCTTGCTCGGCCTGCTTTCTTATAGAACCCAGGACCACCAGCCCAGGGATGGCATCACCCACAATGGATTGGGTCCTCCCCCATCAATCACTAATTAAGGAAATACCCTACAATCTTGCCTACAGCTGGATCTTATGGAGGCATTTTCTCAACTGCGGTTTCCACTCAGATGACTCTAGCTTGTGTTAAGTTGATATAAAACTAGCCAACATACTTACTTTTTAGAAATAGAAATTACATAAAGTATATTCTCCAGTTACAGTGCAAATAAGATTAATAATAATAAACAAGGAGTCAGGTTCTATAGACTGCTGAATCCAAGATCCCATAAAGAGACTCAGATCAGTTAGGATAATTCTGTGGCTCATCAGGAAGTAGAATCTATTAGACTGAAGACCAGATGAGGTGCAGCTGATGGACCCTTCAATAGGGAGACTAGCCGGGCGGGCCGGTGTCTACTGAGATGAAGAGATTCTCAGAAAGGCAATATACAAGTCTCCCTGAGACTGAACTGTCAAAGCAGTCCAGGAACCGTGGCTTTCAGGATTCTACTGACTCAGCCCTCAGGCTCCCCCAGGAACTCCAGTCCAAGACTTGCTCTGGGTGCTGCTCCTGTTACCCAGGTCATGGGGCCTGGTATCTTTGTCTCAATCAGATGGGGCCCAGCACCTCTGGGACGGCAGCAGATGTTGAATTGACTGAATAAACCATTGTTTCGAGTTATAAAAAAATATTTTAAAAGAAAAGAAAAAACGTAAGCCGGATGGTGCTAGCGCATGCCTTTAATTTGGGAGGCAGAAGCAGGCCGATGTCTGAGTTTGAGGCCAGCCTGGCCTACAGACTGAGTTCTAGGACAGCCAAGGCTATACAGAGAAACTTCATACATGTTTCCTTTATGCTTTTCTGCACATGAGACCGTGTCATCAGCAAATATTTGTATGGGCTGGAGATGGCTCAGGCAGTAAGCATGAGAGGGCCTGAGTTTGATCTCCAGCACCCACATAAAAAGCCAGACATGGTGACATACACTGACGATTCCAGTACTGGGGCTCTCTGGACAGCCAGCTTATCATAATCTACAGGTTCAGGGTTCCAGTAAGAGATCCTGTCACCAAAAACCAGTGTGGCAGCCCCACAAGATGGCTCAGTAAGTGAAGTGTTTGTCACACAAGCCTGATGACCTAAGCTTGGTTTCCAGAACCCATGTGAAGGTAGAGAACTGATGCCACAAAGCTGTCTCTTGACCTCCCCACTCACGTTGTAGCATGTGTGTGCCCACACATGCACACCACACACACTGTTGTTGTTGCAAAAGTTGGAAGCTGGAAAGGTAACTGAGCAGTTAAGAGCACTGGCTGCTCTTCCAGAGTACCTGTTAGATTCCCAGCACTCACATGGCAGCTCACAACCCACTGTATCTCCAGTTCCAGGGGGAGGTCAACCCTCTTCTGGCTTCCACAGGCACCAGACACACAGTGTTGCACAGATATACATGCAGGCAAAACATCCATACACACAAATAATAATAAAATATTCTATTTTAAAAAGTGGTTGACTCCTTAGGAATAACACCCAAAGCTGACATATGCACACCTGTATACATACCCAGCCCTACACACACACACACACACACACACACACACACACACAGAGAGAGAGAGAGAGAGAGAGAGAGAGTATTCATTCCAATATGAATGAGTTACTTCATTTTCTCAACTAATTGTTCTAGCTAGAAACTGTAATATAGTCATAACTAAAAGAAAATGTCCTTGCATTTGTCCTAAGGGGAAACTTTTCAGTCTTCCAACATTATAATGTTAGCTCTAGGTGTTGTTTTGTTTTTAGTATATATACCTTTTATTTGAGAAAGTTCCCTTATAATTCCTATATTGTTGAGTATTTTTATCATAAAAGAGTTAAATTCTTAGGATGATTTTTTCTGCATCTATTGATGACTCCAAGGTTGTTGGGTTTTGGGTGGGGGGGGTTTCCTCCCTTGTTCTATGTGGTCTATTGGTTTAGTACATTGGTTTTTGTATGTTGAACAAACCTTTTGCGTTGTAGAATATTATTTTAAGCTGTGTTACTTTTGTTTATGCTCTGGAACATTTGTTTAATGATGCAAAGATATGTTTGATTAAATAAAATTCACCTGCGGTCAGGAGGCTGCATCAGCAACTAGAGGACAGGAAGTGGTAGGGAGGAGCCTGGTGGAAAAAGGTTGATGAGGGTGGAGGAGAAGCTGGAGGGCTTTTTGGAGGAGATGAGCAAGGAGAGGAGGTGAGCTACTTGCTAGTCTACCTCTCTGAGGAGCAGAATTCCACATTAACCTTTGAATCTTGAGTTCTTTAGAGGGACAGAGGTTTAGTTAAGTTCCTAAAGTTGGTAGCTTTGAAAGAGTCGGTGCCTGAGGGAAACAGAAGTCCCTCAGGCTGCGGCTCTTGCCGGCTCTTGCGGCCTGACCACTGCTGGTAGCAGTGGAGTTGCAGTTGCTGATTCAGACAGTTGTGGCTTAAAAGACAGTAACAATTTAAAAGAGGATGACACTTTTGGTTATAGGATAAACCTAACCAAACCATGATGTATATGCTGCTGGAATCAGTTTGCTAATGTTTTCTTGAAGATTTTTACATCTTTGAATATATGGTAGAAATTCAGCAGTAAGGAGATCAGACCTTCAACTTTTCTTTGTGGTAAGTTTACTTCTGGGTTAAACTTAAATCCCAGGATGGTCCTGTGTCTGGACCTCTACAGACAAGAACTCTGGTGTTCCATGAAATAATTCTGCCTTTGAACATTTCTGACCCTGTGGTAGATGAACCGGCCTCAGAGGATTCTAAGATAGCAAGCTGGAAGCTCAGCAGCTAAGAGCACTTGGAACTCTCCAGAGGACCCTAGTTTGGGCCCCTGCACCCACAAAAGACAGCTCACGGCCACCTGTAACTCCACGTCCGGGTGAGCTGAAAATTCTAACCTCTGTTTTTCTATATTAGTTTTGTTGAGGAAGTTCAGTTGTAGAGTGTTTACTTAGTGTGCCCAGGACCCTAGTTGCCATCCCCAGCAGTACTCAAAGGGAAAATATACAACCTATAAAGGAATTTTCAAAACTTCAGCTTCCAAGGCTGAAAATTCAAGATCAGACAGCCCCAAATGTTTGGCCTCTGGTAAATAACAAAAGTATGCCAAGGAGAGAGTACATCTGAAAATAAGGTCAAAGACAATGAGTTGGGCACATTCTTGTAGAACTCAAGGTTCCAGTGAGTGCCACCTTGAGGGCAGCTGCCCTGTGACCTAAGTACCTACCACTAGGCCATCTATTCAAAATCACCACATTGGGCATCAAGCTCCCAACACATAAATCCTTGGGGAATGCATTTCCAGACCATTGTAGACCCCTTAGTTATTGGGGTATTAAATTTATATGTAGTTATAAAAGCTATCAAAACATGAGAAATCGGACAGTATTTCTTCAATCTAAAGGGCATTTTTAAAGTTTTATTTAAATGTGAAAGACTGCTTTATTCCTAGAGTTGGGAACAAGACAAATGTCTATCTAATTCAACATTTCTATTTAGTATTACACTGGAAATTCTAAATGATGCATAACAAAAATACTCTGATTGGAAAATAAGTGAACTATTCATAAATTATATGGTTGTATATGTATAATAGAATATGTCTTCCCAGTGAGAAGTCAATATACCACTTGGAAATGAATAAATGAAAAACTCCTTAATAGTGCATGGCAGGTTCTAGCTGATACACAGAAGGGAACTAGCCCTAAACAGAAATCAGTGTCAGCATCTTGAGCAATCAAACGTGTTTCACAAAGACGAAAATTCCAAACTTTGGTTATTTGAACAAATTAAACAAATGAGGAGATTTACAATGTGAAAAATCTCCATTGCTGTTAACTAAGGTCATCCTGTCTGCCTGGCAGAATTACACTCTTCCTGATAGGAGGACAAGAGTGCTCCTTTAAAGCAGGGTGGTGGTCCAGGTGCACGCCTTTAACCCAGTGCTCCCGAGGCAGAGGCAGGCAGATCTCCGAGTTCGAGGCCAGCCTGGTCTATAGAACAAGTTCCAGTACAGTCAGGGCTACACAGAGAAACTCTTCCTTGAAAAAAAAAAAAAAAAAAAAAAAAAGATCAGAAAACCAAAGAGGAAACAGAAATCAAGGAACAAAACATCCATCCAACTAAGACAAAGTCAGAAACCAGGACCTGGACCTATATTCATCCCAACCCCAGGTGCCTAGACACCAGTGTAAGAACACAATCAACAACAGCCAGGGCAATATGTCATCACCAGAGCCCGGCTATTCTACTACATCAAGCCCTGAGTATTCCAACACAACTGAAGCACAACAAAACGACCTTAAAACTAACTTTACAGAGATGATAGAGGACCTTAAGGAAAAAAATGAATAAATGCCTTAAAGAAATCTAGGATAACACAACAACAATTGGGAGAAATTAATAATCCCTTAAAGTTAGACAAGAAAAAAAAAAGGTGAAGGAAATAAATAAAACTGTTCAAGGCCTGAAAATGGAAATAGAAGCTATAAAGAAAACACAAACTGAGGGAATCGTGGAGATGGAAAATCTAGGTAAGTGAACAGTAACTACAGATGCAAGAGTCACCAACAGAATACAAGAGATGGAAGAGAGAATCTCAGGTGTAGAAGATGTGATAGAAGAAATTGATACATTGGTCAAAGAAAATGTTAAATCTAAAAATTCCTGATACAAAACATCCAGGAAATCTGGGACATTAGGAAAAGATCAAACCTAAGAATAATAGGAATAGAGGGAGGAAATTCCAGCTCAAAGGTCCAGAAAATATTTTTAACAATCATAGAAGAAAAATTTCTAGCCTTAAGAAGGACACACCTATAAATGTACAATTTGCTTACAGAACACCAAATAGATTGGACCAGAAAAGAAAATCTGCTCCAGTCGCCTTCTCCACCCCCACCCCCACCCCACCGCCACATAATAATCAAAACACTAAACATACAGAACAAAGAAATAACATTAAAAGCTTTAAGGGGAAAAGGCCAAGTAATATATAAAGGCAGCCCTATTAAAAACACATCCAACTTTTCAATGGAGATCCTAAAAGCCAGGAGTGCCTGGACAAATGTCCTGCAGACTCTAAGGGACCACAGATGCCAAACCAGACTACTATACCCAGCAAAAGTTTCAATCACCATAGATGAAGAAAACAAGATATTCCATGACAAAGTCAAATTTAAACAATATCCACAAATCTAGTCCTACAGAAGGTACTAGAAGGACAACTCAAACCTGAGGAGTTTACACCCATGAAAACACAGGAAATAATCTCACACCAGCAAAACCAAAAGAACACACACACACACACACACACACACACACACCACCACCACCACCAACAACAACAACAACAACAACAACAACAACAACAACAAAATAACAGAAATTAACAATCATTGGTCATTAATATCTCTCAATATCAATGGATATCAACAACAACAGAAACAACAAAAAAGGGTAAAAACTCATGGCAACTGAACAACTCTCTACTGAATCACCACTAGGTCAAGGAAAAAATAAAGAAATTAAAGACTTCCTGGAATTCAATGAAAATGAATGCACAACATACCCAAACGGATTGGACAATATGAAAGCAGTGCTAAGAGGCAAGTTCATAGCACTAAGTGCCTGCATAAAGAAAGTGGAGAAATCTCATACTAACAGGTTAACAGCACACCTGAAAGCTCTAGAACAAAAAGAAGCAAACTCACCCAGGAAGAGTAGATGACAGGAAGTAATAAAACTGAGGGCTGAAATCAATAAGATAGAAACAGAGAACAATAAAAGAATCAATCAAACAAAGAGTTGATTATTTGAGAAAAATCAACAAGACAGACAAATCCTTATCCAAACTAACTAAAAGAGAGAGAGAGAGAGAGCATCCAAATTAACAAAATCAGAAAGGAAAAGGAGGGCATAACAACAGACACCAAGGAAACCCAAAGAATCATTAGGTTTTATTTTTAAAACCTGTACTCTGCAAAATTGGAAAATCTAAAAGAAATGAAAATTTTTATAGATACCACTATCCAAAGTTAAACCAAGACCAGATAAACAATTTAAATAGACCTATAAACCCTAAGGAAATAGAAGTCGTTAAAATTCTACCAACTACAAAAAGCTCAGGACTGGATGGTTTCAGCACAGAATTCTACCAGACTTTCAAAGAAGAGCTAATACCAATACTCCTCAAACTATTCCACAAGCAAAAACAGAAGGAACATTGCCAAATTCATTTTATGAGTCCACAGTCACCCTGATACCCAAACCACACAAAGATTCAACAAAGAAAGAGAATTACAGACCAATCTCTCTCATGAACATTGATGCAAAAATACTCAATAAAATACTTGCAAAGCCAGGCGGTGGTGGCACACGCCTTTAATCCCAGCACTTGGGAGGCAGAGCCAGGCGGATCTTTGTGAGTTCAAGGCCAGCCTGGTCTACAGAGCGAGATCCAGGAAAGGCACAAAGCTACACAGAGAAACCCTGTCTCGAAAAAAAAAAAAATATCCACCATGATCAAGTAGGCTTCATCCCAGAGATACAGGGATGGTTCAACAAAAGAAAACCTGTCAATGTAATCCACCATATACACAAACTGAAAAATAAACAACACATGATCATCTCATTAGATGCGGAAAAAGCCTTTGACAAAAATCCAACTCCACTTCATGCTAAAAATCTTGGAGAGAGCAGGCATACAAGGGACACACCTAAACATAATAAAAACAGTTTACAGCAACCCTATAGCTAACATCAAATTAAATGGAGATTTTTTTCCCACAAAAATCAGGAGCAAGACAAGGCTGTCCACTCTCTCCATATCTATTCAATATTGTACTTGAAGTTTTAGTTAGAGCAAGGAGACAACTGAAGGAGATTAAGGGGATACAAATCAGAAAGGAAGAAGTCAAAGTATTGCTATTTGCAGATGGCATGGTAGTATACATAAGCAACCCCAAAAACTCTACCAGGGAACTCCTACAGCTGATAAATACCTTCAACAATGTGGCTGGATAAAAGATTAGCTCAAAAATGTTAATAGCCTTCCTATATACAAATGACAAACAGGCTGAGGAAGAAATCAGGGAAACAACACCCTTCACAATAGCCACAAATAATATAAAATATCTTGGGGTAACTCTAATCAAGCACGTGAAAGACCTATATGACAATATCTTTAAGTCTTTGAAGAAGGTATCAGAAAATGGAAAGATCTCTCATACTCATGGATCAGTAGGATTAACCTAGTAAAAACAGCCATCTTACCAAAAGCAATCTACAGATTCAATGCAATCCCCATTAAATTCCAACACAATTATTTATAGACCTTGTAAGAATAATATCAACTCCATATGGAAAAACAAAAAACCCAGGATAGCTGAAACAATCGTGTACAATAAAGAAATTTCTGGAGGTATTATAGTTGCTGATTACAAGATCTACTACCAAGCTATAGTAATAAAACCACATGATACTGGCATAAAAATAGACAGGTTGATCAATGGAATGGAATCAAAGACCCACATGTAAATCCGCATACCTCTGGACACCTGGTTTTTGATAAAGAAGCCAGAAATATACAATGGAAAAAAGAAAGCATCTTTAACAAATGGTGCTGGTTTAACTAGATGTCTCATGTAGAAGAATGCAAATAGACCCTTATCTAACATTGTGCACAAAACTCAAGTCCAAGTAGATCAAAGACCTCGGCATAAAACCAGATACACTGAAACTGATAGAAGAGAAAGTGGAAATAGCCTTGCATGGTTTGGCACAGGAGACAACTTCCTGAACAGAACACCTATAGCACAGGCGCTAAGACTGACAATTAATAAATGGGACCTTATGAGATTGAAAAGCTTCTGTAAGGCAAAGTACACCATCAGTAGGACAAAATGGCAGCCTACAAAATGGGACAAGATCTTCACCAACTCCACATCTGACAGAAGGCTAAGATCCAAAATATGTATAGAACTCAAGAAACTAGACATCAAAAAAATAAATAAATAAAACACCAAATAAGCCAATTAAAAAATGGGATACAGATCTAAACAGAGAATTCTCAACAGAAGAATCTCAAATGGCTGAGAAACACTTAAAAAGAAATGGTCAACATCCTTAACCATCAGAGAAATGCAAAATCAAAATGACTCTGAGATTCCACCGTACACCTGTCAGAATGGCTAAGATCAAAAACACAAGTGATAGTTCATATTGTTGAGGATGTGGAACAAGGGAACACTTCTCCACTGCTGGTGGGAGTGCAAACTTGTACAGCCACTTTGGAAATCAAGATGGCAGTTTCTCAGAAAAGTGGGAATCCATCTACTTCAAGACCCAGCTATACCACTCCTCATATACCCAAAGGATGCTCCATCCTGCCACAAGGCTTGTTCAATTATCTTCATAGCAGCTTTACTCATAATAGCCAGAAGCAGGTAACAACCTAGATGTCCCTCAAACAAAGAATGGATAAAGAAAATATACATAAAGAAATATCACACAATGGTGTATTACTCAACTATTACAAAAACTAACATAATGCAGAATCTGAAGTAAACTCACTCCTATCTGCTACACCTAGGAAGAACATAAAAAAAAAAAAACAGTCCAAGAACAATTCCATGTTTTGAAGAAACTGAGATCATGAGACTCTTGTCTTGTTTTCATGGAGTATTCTTACAAGCACTCAGAATTCTCTTCACATGACACCATTCCTTGACCATGTTCCAAAAGTCATGCTTTAGTTTCTTCAGTTGCTTCATTAGCTTTTAAGATCTTTTTTAATATTTCAGTACCCACTCTATCATGTACACTATAATTTCCTTTCTATATGCACTCACACTCTTTCCCTCATTCCTGCTTCATTTCTCTCTCATCCCCATACCCTTCTCTTTTGCTTCTTCACCATAACCTTTCATAGCTGTAATAGTATTTAATAGTATCCTAATTCCCCCTTCAATCTACTTTTCCCTCCCTAATTTTTTTCTCCCACTGTATTAATAGCCCCATTGTTACTCAGCCCACCTCCCCTGCACTCCTAACCTTAATGACTAATGTTGTAGTACATACCCATGATGGTTATTAAAGAAGTGTTGGCTTTTTATCAAGCATCAAAATATTTGCACAGTGATCCTATGAAACAGTTGTAGTTCCTTCTGCAGTTAATATTCTGTCTGCTCTGGGGTAGTGTAGGGAATTATACTCACTCACTGAGCAGGTACAGTCAAGTTTTAGATACAGAGCTACTGCACAACAGCACTACTACAGACCAGTCACACTTGAACATTGCACATCCTTCAACTGAAAGAATATAGCTGGTTAGAAAAATTCTAACCAAGGAACTCTCAGATGACTTCCCAATATACAAATGTAGCAAACATGAAGAATCAAGGCAGTATGACCCATCTACAAATAACTAACTCACTAAGTGATTTGCATGAAATCAGACAGAAAATTCAAAAGTATAATTATAAAGACTGCTTAATGAAATTAAAGACAGTACAAACTCCAAAGTGACTTCAAAGATTAGAAAACTAAATAGCTGAATAAAACGAGAAAGACAGTGTGGAATATAAAAGAGAAACTTAATAAGGTCATAGAAATAATTAAAAAATGAAACTGAAATTTTGGAAATAAAAACTTCATTAAGCCAAGTCCAAAAATCAGTGGAGCATCCAAGAAACACACCATTAAGGACAGATATCACCTCCAGGTAAAGCATGGGAAGAGATATTCCAAGGAAATGGACCCAGAAGGCAAGCAGGTACAGCCATTTTAATATCCAACAAAACAGGCTTCAAACCAAGAGCAACAGAAGAGATAGGGAAGGACACCACACGCTCATTAAAGGAAAAATCCACTGAGAGGGTATTCCAATTCCAGTTACTTATGCACCAAATACAAGGGCATGCAAGCTCATAAGAGAAACACTATTATGTGCTCACACAGTGACAGGCCATCGAGACAAAAACTGGACAGAGGAATGCTGGAGTTAAATAACTTCACAAATGGACTCAGCATATATTTACACAATATTTCACTCAAACACAAATAAATATACCTTCTTCTCAGCAGCTTGTGGAACATTTTCCAAAATTGGCCACATATTTGAACATAAAACAGATATATGACAATTGAAATAATACCCTACATCCTATCTGATCACCATGGATTAAAGCTGGGTTTCAATAACAACAGAAAGTATGTAGATTCACAGAAATGGAATAACTCAGAACTGTAAATTGGGTCAAGACAGAAATTAAGAAGGTAAATAAAGCCGGGGGTGGTGGCGCACGCCTTTACTCCCAGCACTTGGGAGGCAGAGGCAGGCAGATCTCTGTGAGTTCAAGGCCAGCCTGGTCTACAGAGTGAGTTCAAGGGCAGCCTAAAAACTTTTTTAGAATCAATAAAAATGAAAACCCGACATACCCAAACTATGGCACACAATAAAGACAGTTCTAAGAGTGAGTTCATAGCACTAAGTGCCTACAATAAAAAACTGGAGTGATATCATATTAGTAACTCAGCAACACACCTGCAAGCTCTGGAACAACATGAGCTAATACCCAAAAGTGGTAGATGGCAAAAAAAAAAAATCAAACTCAGGGATGAAGTCAATGAAATAGAAATTTAAACAGCAATACAAAGAATCGGTGAAACAAAGAATTGGTTCTTTGAGAAAATCAACAAAATAGATAAACTCTTGGCCAAATTAGTGAAAAGATAGAGAGAGAAAATACAAGTTAACAAAATTAGAGAAGAAAAGAGGGATATTATCATAGAAACTGAGGAAATGCAGAGAATCATAAGGACATTAAAAGTCTGTAATCCACCAAACTGGAAAAGTTTGAAATGGATGGATTTCTTGTTATATGTAACATGCCAAAGTTAAATCAGGATCAAATAAGCAATTTAAACAGCCCCATAACCCCTAGTGATAAAGAAGCAGTAATAAAAAGTCTCCCAACCAAAACAGACCTGGGACAGATGGAGTCAGCACAGAAGTCTACCAGACTTTCAAAGAAGAGTTAATACCAATACTCCTCAAATTATTCCACAAAATAGAAACTGAAGAAACATTTCTGAATTCTTTTTATAAGAAAAAATCCTAACCACATGTTCAGCCGGCACACACTACAAAGCAGAGGCACTGGGGAAGCACAAACCCAACTTCTTGGGGGCTGAGAGTTTTTAAAGGCTCTTGTTATTGGTTGTTTTTTACTCTTTTGGCTCTTTGTTCTTTGAGGGGCCCAACACCCAGCTCCCAAATAAATCACACACTAAGGCTTATTCTTACTTATAAATGCCCAGCCTTAGCTTGACTTGTTTCTAGCCAGCTTTTCTTAACCTAAATTAGCCTGTCTACCTTTTGCCTCTATGCTTTTACCTTTCTCTATTTCTATGTATCTTTTATTTTCTTCTTCTTCCATGTCTGGCTGTGTAGCCAGGTGGCTGGCCGCTTCTTTTCTTGCTCCTTGATCTTTCTTGCTTTTTTGATCCCTCTTTTCTCCTTCTATTTAGTCTCTCTGCCTGCCAGCCTCGCCAATCCTTTCTCCTGCCTTGCTGTTGGCTATTCAGCTCTTTATTAGACCAATCAGTTGTTTTAGACAGGCACAGTAAGACAGCTTCACAGAGTTAAACAAATGCAACATAAAAGAATGCAACACATCTTTGCATCATTAAACAAATGTTCCGGGCTGGAGAGATGGCTCAGAGGTTAAGAGCACTGACTGCTCTTCCAGAGGTCCTGAGTTCAATTCCCAGCAACCACATGGTGGCTCACAACCATCTGTAATGAGATCTGGTGCCCTCTTCTGGCCTGCTGAAAACAAAACAAAACAAAACAAATGTTCCACAGCATAAACAAATGTAACACACCTTAAAATAATATTCCATAACACTTCCTTCCCTAATTTAGGGTTGGTAAATTTGAAGAAAGACAAAATGGTTGATTGGCCCACAACTATTGTATAAGAATGTTCTGATCTGGCCTTGGACTTGTTGAGAGAGTCCATCAGCAGTGGGCTCTACTGGTAGAAGAAAAACCCAACAAAGCCTTTGTTTTAAGTGGCCAGGCTTTTGTCTCAGACCAGGAGGATGAGGAAGAGGGTAGCCATCTTGGAGTTTACCATCTTTATTACCTAGCCATGGACCCTCTTGCTAGCTGCCTCTCAGGGAATCTAACTCTTAATCTCTCAGGATTTCATCAGGACCTCTTCCTTCATTCTTCTCTCTCTGTCATACTCTCTTACCCTTCTCCAGTCTACCATAATACCATTATAGCAAGATTTTCTCCAGATGCTGTCCTCTCTACTTTAGACTCGCTGACCTACATAAGTATAAGAAATAAATCCCCATTCCATAGAACTTATCCATTCCTGCTATCCAGGTGAAACAGCACTGAATAGACAAATACATTATCCTGGATTAAGTGACATAAGGGATGATGTCACAAGGGTTCCTAAAGTCAGGGGGATAGAAAAAGGAAGTTCTGATGACAGAAGCAGCATCAGGGAGAAATTGAGCCCTGGTTAATGATGATGAGAAAGGAGGCAGGGGGTTGGGGTAAGTGAGCTGCCTAGAGTAGCCAGAAAAGGAAAAGTAGCATGCTTTCAGCATCGGTGCTCCCGACAGGCAAGCATTACCCTGGGAGACAGAATGTATAAAGTGATGATAGTTTGCTAGTTTTCCACAACTGCTTTAACACATCATAATTTTAGTGGCTTATAATAATTGTCTTTCAGCTGGGCAGTGGTGGTGCACACCTTTAGTACCAGCACCTGGGAGGCAGAAGCAGGCGGATCTCTGTGAGTCTGAGGCCAGCCTGGTCTACAGACTGAGTTCTAGGGCAGGCAGCCAAAGCTACACAGAGAAACCTTGTCTCGAAAAAAACCAATAATAATAATAACAATAAAAAATAAGAACTCTCGAAGTTCTAAGCATATATTTGTTTCTATTGTTGAATTTATCGTTTTCTAAATATCTCAAGCTTATCTTGTATGTATATACACTAAACATTTTTTTCTCAATGAATTGACTAATTTGCCTAGATCAAATGATGCCCCCTTCCCCCCCCCCCCGTGGAATTCCTTGATTTGAAGTCTTCTTGGATACTGTGGATGAGAGAATAGCTCTCACAAAGAAATAAGTGGTTTACTCTGATGCTAAATGTGAGTGACTCTGGCCTAGGAATACAAGTTCTGATTTCTCCAAATACCACATTCCAATGTGTTGACAGTCCCACAGAGTTCTACAACAGAACAAAGGAAATCATACATCAAGGCACTTTTCAAAATGCACTGGTGGAAACATCAGGTAGACGGGCTACAGAAAAGTCCAGAAGCATTAGCTATAGGCCTCAGTTTGGGTCTGATGGCATTGTTAGCATCTTGCTTAGTGGAAACTAGGGGTCTATTTGTATATCCCAAAGGATTTACCTAGTGATGACAACAGTAGTAGGAGGGAAATAAATGGCTACTAAGGGAACTAAAGATGGCTCAAAATAGTTTGGCTCTGGACTTGCAAAGTCACTGAAGTTCTAATACATATCTGCACATTATTTGAGGTTCTAACCAGCCAGTCAGTCTTTGTAGTCACAGCTGTTTTCCAGGAATTTTTATAAAAACATTACCATAGCCAATCTGACTATCTAATGATTAATTTCTGCTTAGATCACTTTGCATCTTTTAAATTTCACCTACTTTGTGTCTTTATATTTTTAAGTTATGTTTCTCTTAAACAACATGTTTAGACATCTTTTAATCTGATCTGACAGTATTTTTAAATTATAGTATTTAATCCACTTTCACTTGATTACTAATATAGATGGATTGAAGTCTAACAGCTTCCTTTGTTTCTACTCAGGCTCTGCACTTTTTGCTCATTTCCTGCCTTCTGGATTGATAATATTTTAGTCTTGTATTATTGCTTTCTTTGGCAGTATGTCTTATGTATAATAATTGCTATAGGACTTGAAATTTTTTCCAGATAGGGTCTCATATCTTTCAACTTTCTTTTAAAAAATTTCTTTAAAATCATTGTTGTATTATGTTCTGTGTATGGGTGTTTTGCCTGCATATATGTCTGTGTATCATGTTGCATTCCCAGTGCCTCCAAAGGTTGAAAGGTGGTGTTGGATCCCTTCAAATGGGAGTTACACACTATTGTGAGCTGCAATGTGGATGTTTGGAATCAAACCAGAGTCCTCTGACAGAGCAGCTAATGCTCTTAACCATTGAGCCATCCCTCCAGCCCCTGGGTTCCAACTTTCTATGTAACTGAGAATGACCTTGAACTTCTGATCCTCCTGCCTCCACTACCAAGTGATAGGATTACAGGCATGTGCCACCATAACTGGTTTATTTGCAATACTTCTCAAATACTATTATTTATTTATTTATTTATTTATTTATTTATTTATTTATTTATTTCATGTGCATTGGTATTTTGCCTGTACGTACATCTGTGTGAGGGTGGCAGACCTATAGAACTGAAGTTACAGACAGTTGTGAGCTGTCACTTGAGCACTGGGAATTGAACCTGGGTCCTCTGGAATAGCAGTGCAGTGAATGCCTTTAACCCCTGAGCCGTCTCTCCAGTCCTACTTGCAATATTTTTAAATAATCAGTTTATGGACCCACCTACAGTATAAAAAACCAACTAATTAAACAAAATGCTTTGGAAAGTAAGCTTGAGGTTCAGCCCTGGGCAGGGAAAGTAGCAATCTGTGATTTGAAAATGTTTGTGCTCAGGAAGCAGGCTGGCTGTGAAAGCCCTTAATTTTTAGGAGCACGAGGGACCTCTAGGAATTTCCAGTCTCTGAATATTATAGATCACAGTAATTCATTAGTAAGGATTCATTTGCCATTACCTGTGTCTTGTCGAGATGACTACCAGTCAGTCCTTATGGTCTTCAAAACATGCCTTGTGCCCACCTTCATTGTTCTTAAGAACTGGTGTGACCACTAAATGCATCCCAGTGCCCAGCATCAAGCAGGTCACCAAGTTTGGACCCTAGGGTTGTAAAATCAAAGCACCAGGAGCCATGACAGACACATATATCAAGGCATCTCATTTTTTTGTGGTAAAGAGCCCATTTCTATTATCACTCGACAGAAAGATGTTGCTGTGGCCTAAAGAGAAATCCTCTCAGCTACAGAACACTTCTCCATGACTCCTAAACCTCAAAGCAAACATGGCCCTGCCCTGGGAGGGTTGCCATAAAGCCCAAATTTGCTCAGTCTAATCATGGTCTAGGTCAGGTTCCCCTATTACATGTTAGGATCAGAGACTGGACTGAAAGGAACAATGATTAAGAGATTTCAGCAATAGACCCCCACACACATAGTAACTGAACAGAGATATGGAGCTTGTCTTTGTAATGACAGGGATGCCTAGAAATGTTGATTAAGCCTAGGGGAAAAAAAAGAGATGACACTGGCTAGTTTTATGTCAATTTGACACAAGCTAGAGTCATCTGAGAGGGGAGAAGCTCAGTTAAGAAAATGTTTCCATAAGACCCAGCTGTAGGCAGGCCTATAGTGCCTTTTCTTAACTAATGATTTATGGGGGAAGGCCCAGCCCACCATGGATGGGTGGTGTCATCCCTGGGATGGTGTTTCTGGGTGCTAGAAGAAAGCAGGTTGCACAAGCCATGGAGAGCAAGCCAGTAAGCAGCACCCTTCTGTGGCCTCTGCACCAGCTCCTGCCTCCAGGTCCCTGCCCTGCTTGAGTTCCTGTCCTGACTTCCTTCAATGTTGAACAGTGATGTGGAAGTGTGAGCTGGATAAACCCTTTCCTCTCCAGGTTGCTTTGGTCATGGTGTTTCGTCACAGCAATAGGAACCAACCCTAACTAAGACAGAAATGCACGTAGGAAACTGTATAGAGCACAGTGGAGAAAATGATCTCCATACAATGGTACTGGAGTAAGCTTTGAAGATGGCACTCTTGGCTCTGTGTGGCGTTCCTCCAATCCAATTCCCCTTAGCCATGCAAGAATGATATCAGACTATTGAAAAAGACAGTTCAGTTCTCTGAAAAGTGGTTCCATCCATTGGTAAAGCAACAGGCTGGCTCACTTTAGTCCAATAAGCCCATTTAGCATAGGAAACTTTGAGTTTGGAGATGCATTACCATCTGTAGGCTCAGGAAATCTTGCAGTTGGCTCTCCTGACATTGACCCTCTCCCAATATCTGCTCAAATTATCTGGACTGTGTTTGAACCAGTTAACCCACTCTCTG